>APFE030217166.1:0-93720 GCA_000404065.3 Pinus taeda | reverse complement strand
AGCCGACAGAGTGATTCATCATCCAACTCCTCCGATTGCCAGCAAAAATAGCAACAAGAATTTATTGACATCAGCTTAGTTAGGTTTTCTGTTTTTGTAGATATTTAAGATTAGCATAGTATTTATAGACCCTTTAATGCATTTAGAAAGGGTCGTAAAATTTTGTATAAGACTTAACAGACTGAAGTTTGCACTATTGTGCTTCAGCCTCTATTCTTTTATGAAACTCGACCAGCTGCTTTTGTTTAAATGAAGAAAGTTTCTTAATTCAATTGTGCACTACTGTCGTCGATTTGAGGAATATTGATGCATCTAAGTGAAAGCCATATGTAGCGATTTATATCGGGAGTGACTTGCTATTCAACTGGTATTTTTATCTTTTGTTTAGATTCATTCTGAATATATTATCTCGCTGTATATTTATTCTTGCTACTGTTAATTGTATGCATGCATAGTGACAGGAAATCTTACTCATGCTACTATTGGATGTTTAAATAATATGCCTTACTATTCATCATGTATGCGTTAATAGTATGAATGTTTAAAGTTTTAGTAGCATTATTTTGATCGCCGTGCTTAACTACTTAGGTGTAGCCATTTGAAATGATTTAATATCTATGTCCATATAAATGCAGTCATCTATATAATTGTATTGTTTGGATATAGAACATCAAAAGCTACGCTTTAGATGTTCCAATAGATTCCCGTGATAGTTTCATTGCATTTCTGTCAATAGTTTTAGATATTCATTCATCATTTACCGTTATCAGCAAAAGTGTTCATTCATCCCATTCATCTATTGCTGGGAAACTGGTCCCATTATCCCTAGTCGGAGCCACTACACAAACGGAAAAGGAGCTGCACTAAGGTCCGGACCGGGTGGTTTCCCCCAATGTTGGTGCAACGATTTTCGAGGCATCAACATTTCCTATCAAGCAGATTACTAAGACTCCTGATACTGAATCTGAACATGAGACCCTTTGGTACTTAGAATTTGATGATTCAGTGAACAAATTTGGAGCAGGAGCTGGAATTTGGGTGCAAAATCACGAAAATTATCATGCTGAAGGTCATGCTTGCAGGTTAAATTTTAAATGCACCAATAATATGGCTGAATATGAGCCCTTGCTGCTAGGACTTAAATTGGTCAAAAGTTTAGGGGCAATCAGGATATCAGTTTTGGGAGATTCTGATTTGGTCATCCAACAGATAAAAGGAAATTTCTTCACTATTGATCTTAGACTGAGAGCTTACAGAGGGACAACAATTGACATCCTCAATACATTTCTTGAAACACAAATTGCCAAAATTCCAAGAAAACGTAATTTGGATGCTCACAGCTTAGTAACATTTGCCAGCACTTGTAAATTACTGTTTGAACCTAATCATCAGTTCACAACTAAAATTAGACACAGACCAGCCATACCAGACAATGTAAAGAACTGGCAAGTATTTGACAATGATATTCAGATCAACAATTTCTTAACCCTAGAGAAAGAGTTTTCTAGCACTAATATAGACATAGACACTGTTAGTATGATTGGTCAAATGGATAAAATAGAAACATAAATTTCAGCAAAAAGTGCAACTCCAATGCTTCATCCAACAAAATTTACCAATAAAGAAATGCAAGATCTTAAAGAAATAGACATCAATGAGATCATCGAAGAAGAGTATGAAGTTATTGATTTAAAAGATAATCATTTGCCCAAAGGATTAACTCCCTTGGAAGATTTCTTTGATTCTAATGATATCTCAAAGAAACCTAAAATGCAACCTCTAAAAGCAGACATTGAAGACTGTAACATAGGAACTAAGGAAAATCTGAAAATGATAAAATTTTCCAAAACTTTGCCCCCTGATCAAAAGCTTAAATATGTTGAATTGTTCAAAGAATTCCAGGATGTTTTTGCATGGATCTGAAATCTTATGACACCTTTGTAATTCAACATACAATACCTCTCAAGGAAAATCATAAACCATTCAAACAAAAACTCAGAAAAATTAACCCTGTACTACTCCCATTAATTGAAAAGGAAATCAAGCAGATGTATGAAGCAGGAATAATTGCTCCTATCAGGTTTTCAGAATGGGTATCTAATTTAGTACTCACTAGGAAGAAAACAGGAGAAATCAGATTATGTGTTGACCTAAGGAATGTAAATAAGGTTTCTTTGAAAGACAATTACCCCTTACCCAAGATGGACCACATTTTATAAAGGGTAGTGGGTGCTTCTAGGATTTCACTTTTAGATGGGTTCTCAGGATTTAACCAGATTCTGGTCCATCCTGATGACCAGGAAAAGACTGCTTTTACAACACCATGGGGAACTTTCAAATATGTCAAAATGCCATTCGGACTTAAGAATGCAGGGGCAACCTTTCAAAGAGCAATGGACATAGCTTTTGTAAAAGAAATCCATGATTTTATGGTTATTTATCTAGATGACGTTACTGTGTTTTCCAAATCAAATCAGCAACATCTAGATCATTTGAGGTAGGTGTTTTTTAAATGCAAAAAGTATGGTATTTCACTAAACCCTAAGAAATCGTTGTTCGGTCTAGAAGAAGGAAAACTGTTAGGCCACATCATCTCCAAAGATGGCATCAGAATTGATCCTCATAGAATACAAGCCATCCTGCAAGTGCCTTCACCCTAGAAACGTCAAAGAACTTCAAGCCTTCCTTGGAAAAATCAACTTTTTAAGAAGATTCATACCTAATTTGGCTGAATTAATTAGATTGTTGAACAATATGTTAAAAAAGGATTCCAAGGTTAAATGGACAGTAGAAGCCAAATAAGCATTTGAAGAAATTAAAATGGCTTTAACCCAAACACCAATCCTTACAAGTCCAAAGTTTGATAGAGACTTCATGATATTTTCATTTGCATCAGAACACACCATTGCTGTTGTTTTATTACAAAAAGATGATCAAGGATGTGAAAAACCTATAGCCTTTTTCAGTAAAGCACTTAGAGATGCACCGCTAAAATACCAAATCATGGAAAAGCAAGCCTATGCACTTGTGAAAGCTATCAAAGACTTTAGAGTTTATATACTGTACTCCCATGTAATAGCTTATGTACCAAGTGCTGTTGTAAAATACATCCTAACCTAGGAGGGAATTGAAGGTAAACGAGGCAAATGGATAGCCAATATTTTGGAGTATGATATTGAAATAAAACCCACAAAGCTTATAAAAGGACAGGGATTGGCTAAACTCATGACTGAAACAAACTTTCAAGCCCTTGATATCAATGAACTGGATAATGAACAGGAGATGGCGACTCCACAGATCAATCAGGCCTTCTTCGAATCACCTTGGTATGCTGATATAACCCATGTATTATTAAACCTGTAGGCTCCTACAGGGTTATCCAGAACAAAGAAAAGATTTTTAAAGATAAAAGCTTCAAAGTTTTGTGTTTTAGATAACGCCTTATTTTGGAAAAATCATGAAGGTATGCTATTGAATTGTTTAATAAAAGATGAAGCTGACAAAGTGCTCAAAGAATTTCATGTAGGGGAGTGTGGTGGACATCTTTACTGGAAATCAACTGCAGATAAAATCCTAAGGGCTTGATTTTATTGGCTCACCCTGTTTGCTGATGAGAAGAATTTGTCACCACTTGCCATAAATGTCAAATTTTTTAAAGCAAAAGGAAGCTTTTAACTCTACTCCTTAAACCAATTTCCACTAAAAAGGCCTTCCAACAATGGGGTTTGGACTTCATTGGGGAAATTCATCCTCCATCTTCTGGCCAACACAAATGGATCTTCACTGCCACAGATTATTTCACCAAGTGGATAGAAGCCATTCCTACCAGACAAGCCAATGATACAGTGATTATAGGATTCTTAGAAACCAACATACTGTCCCGATTTGGCTGTGCTAAAAGGATCATAATTGACAATGCTGCTGCTTTCAAATCCAAGAAAATGATAAGTTTTTGTCACAAATACCATATCACTTTAGGCCATTCCACAGCCTATTACCCTCAAGGTAATGGTCTAGCTGAGTCTTCCAATAAAAGCCTAATCAATATTATTAAGAAATTGTTGGAAGAGAACAAGAAAAATTGGCATAAGAAGCTTACAAATGCACTATGGGAAGACTGACTAACTACAAAGAGATCTATTGGGACTAGCCCCTATGAGCTAGTTTATGGCATGGAGGTTGTGTTTCCTTCATCCTTAGGAATCCTTGTAATGAAATTACTGCAAGAAATTCAGGTGGAACCCAATGACATTCAAAGAAGAATAAATTAGACTATCCATTTGCAGCAAACCAGAGAAGAGGTATACCAAAGATCTCAAGTGTTACAAGAAAAAATCAAGAAAATATTTGATAAGAGGACCAAGGCAGAAGATTTCTGCATTGGAGACAAAGTTTTGAAATGGGATTCGAGGAGAGAAGACAAAGGGAAACATGGCAAGTTTGACTTCCTATGGAAGTGACCTTATTTTATCTAGGCCTTGCAAGGGAACAATACTTACTTTTTGAAGAACCTGGATGGCACAGAAGTAGAAGAAGGGCCAGTTAATGGTCGGATGCTGAAGCACTACTTTGATCAGACTTTTTGATATATTCTTAACCTATACATACTATATACTTGATAATGTATCGGCTTGGATTGGATAGTAACTTGCTGAAGTTGAAGCCCAAAGAGAAGGCCCTAAGCTTCACAAGTATAATTGTCATACATATAATAAAGCAACCAGCAAAAAGAAGATTTCAGAGCACATTCAAAGTTTAGGAGAAGGCCATCTGACCTGCTGTTCTTGACTTTCCACCAGGGAAAGCCATCCCCAAGTGGAGCCACTGCTTTGCTCCTATACTAATAAGTGTCATATTTCATGATTGACATTGATGAGATCTGGAATATGTGCATACCTTCCCTGGTTGCAAAGGTTTTCCATATTATTAAAAAATAAAAAAAAATTTACAAATGTAAAGAGGGTATGCCCTAAAAGAAAAATCAAAGGGCAAAAAGAATGAAATGGTCAAAAAATTGAAAAAAATGAACCCCAATAAAAAAGACCAAGAAAGTGTGCAAGTCCTAAATGCCACTACTATTCTATTTTTGCAATAACCTGATGGTGTGTAGCTTGTTGACTTATGCCTCCATTGATGAATGGCCTAACATCTTAATCTTGGCTAGTTCATGTTTCAATTTCCTGTTTTAGAGATAGAGAATAAGATCTGTCCAAACTGTTCAATCTTGGCAGATAAGTAGCTAGGTATAGAAGCAAAGGAGCTCAACAGTTAAATCTGAGCCCTTGGATGTTATAAGTGTACACTTAGGTATGATTGCCATGAAAAGAAAAAGAAGATGATGAGGGTTTTCCAGTTCAAATGCACCCAAGAAAAAGAAGAAAAATGCTAGGCAAAGCAGGCTGGGTAGGTAGATTGATTTTGCTGAATGAGACTTGTGATGAATTCTATTTCTAAATTGTGTTTTAACTTTCACTCCCATCACAAGTACAAGGCAAATAGTTTTGATGCAGCTCAAGCGAAGCATTACTAACTCCCCCTCATGTTTTCCCCAAATCATTTACTAATTTCCCCTAGAGATATTAAGATCTGCTTAATATCACTAATCCACTCATCTCATTTTATAAAATGCCTAAGTAAAACCCTTTTACTTAGGAAATTGTACAAATATCACAAAAACCCCTTTTCCCTTTAAGCCTAAGTTTAACTTAGCGCTTTCATTTTCATTTTAAAATTCATATTAAATTTTAACATATATTATTTAAATCCCTATAAATTTGTTCCCATCACGTATTATATAAATATAGGATGAAAATCCCAAAAACATTAATATTCCCTCCCCAGTCGAAATACGACCATAGCACCGTATAAAGTAGGAATTAATGGTTCATTTGAAACCTTTTTATAGCCTTCCCGCCGTGCAAATCATGGGATAATTGACCACTCGGGTCAATAATAACCAAACCCCGAACTAATAACATGGCGCCCAATACCATTAAAAACATTGTTTATTATTTCGAGCCCACACATTTAACCTCCCGCCATCTCCGCTGAGCGCCCACCTTCCGATCGACGCCCGCTCATCCAACAGTCAATGATCATATCGCGACCCCCCCATCGGCCGCACGTTAAGTCCCGGGGAATTGGTGGTATTGCTCCCGTACCGTGGACACGCATCACGCTCCCGCAGTGATCGCTAGCTCCCCGCCTGAAACCACCCAACCCCAAGAGCGGTGCGGGTGGAAACCGCTTACCACCCTTCGCTAAACGACAAAATATCCCATCACCGTGACGACAACTGCTCAATAAATGCCAAAAAAGCCCCACCAAACCAAAACTTTGTTAAAACCACGAGAAAGTGCCATTTTCACCATTCTTCATTGCGACAGTCTTCCATGCAAAATACGTCCGGTTGATTGCATGAGCATACAGTCCGCCGCCCGGCCAACAAACTCCAACATCGTGCTCTACTGCTTGTCTTGCAACCTGCAAATTACAAGGTTTGCCTCGAAAAATAGTTATTTACCCCATTCGCTTCCCGAACCGATAATTTCATTTTTTCCTTTGTGAATTTTACCCAAAAAAGCCAAATTCAAGTAAAATCAGTCTGTAGCTCTCATAGAAATACACCCAGAACCGCTGTTTTGCCCATTTTTTCTGCAGAAGCCCAACCTCCAGTTTGAAAACATAAGAAACAAACATGGAAGCTCCCGTGGCCCTGAATGTCGCGCCCCTTAATGCACCACATAAAGACCTGGATTATTTACCCTTGGCTGACAGATATTTTTAGATAAAGGAGTTAACTGGTGACATACACCATCTTCAGGCCTTTTGCCAAGTCAGGGACAACCATCTGAACAACTCTGATATCTTTGGAATATGGGAATCTAACCTTCCCATGTATTTCCTTCCCTCAGTCAACGTTTTTCCAGACATTATTCACCAATGTTGTGCCAGCTATGACCCTGTCCAGAAAGCAGTTATGACCCCATTCCAAGCTGTCCTTTTTTACATAACTGTTGAATCTATCAATGAGATGTTACAGTTCCATCCCACTTAGCCTCTAGCTCCTCTTTCCATGGGATTTCTGCTTGAAAAAGCTCCTCAATTTCCCAATTCAGAGATAACTTGTATTGCTCATATGTTCATGAAACCAGAGTGTCAGCCCCAAAGCCCACCTCCCTATTTGCATACCTAGTTCACTGAAACAGGAAAAATCATTGTTGACATGATATCCTTCATCTTGGGATTTAACACTAGTGAATTTGTTGATGAGACCGCCTTAGTTCTATTGTCAATGTTCACCCTAGGACAACCCCCTGTTGTCAAATATGATTATACCACTTTCATTGCCAACAAGATCCATGACCAATTCATAAACCTGGATAGAGAAGGAGTCTTCAAATACACATCTTATATATACCATATGTTATTATATTATCAGCTAGACAACTTTCCATTTCACATCAAGAAATTAGATTCTAAAGGAGAGCAAAGGTCTGTGATCTTTTGGACTTCAGTCTTACACAATGTCTGTGAATCCCCTTATACCTATTGTGAATTCATTGACTTGTTTGTACATCCAACCTCCACTCTATTGATAGGAGCTCCTCCTCCTAGGCTCTCTGGTGATATAAAGAAGATTTTACAGCTTTCCAAATAGTACAAGATAGGTGATTGGTACCTCTACCAAAATCACACAGAAATCAGAATCTATGGATGTGAACCGTGTCCTTTCAAATTGCCCAAATATGTACCCATGAGGTTATTTGCATTAGAATATTTCAGGCAGCTTATCAATGCAGATTTAACCCACTTTTGCAATGCAAAGAAAAAGGCTCAGCTTAGAATAAAAAACCAGTTAGGCCCTTTTATCATCCATAAGAGGGAGGCATGGGAAGATGCTGAGAAGATATTAGGGGAACACCTTAAATTGAAGAAAAGTTTTTGGTGGGTACCTTATGACCCAAATAGTTTCATATGTGACAGAAGGGTAAAAAACAGGCTGTCTTTTTATATACATCATGATATTCCAGAAATTGAACAGTATGCAAATCAAGATGAATGGGTAGAAGGGACATTAATAGAAGAAATTACTGAGTAAGAAAAGATGGAAAAAGCTATGAAAGATCTTGAAAAGACCCTTGACCTGGACTCTTTTGGACAGGTATCTTTCAAGTTGCCTCAACAAACAGGAGTTGGTACATCCTCTGCTGGAACTTCTCAACAGCTTGCACAAAAAACCAGCACACCAGTTACAGGGTCTTCTAAGGGCAAGGAAGTGGCATACAAAGAGCAGCCAAGAATGACTGATCAGCAGGGGCAAATTCCTCTAGTCCAAACCAAATCAGCAGAGATCCCTGCATTACAGACTCCTCTAAATGAGGAAAGAGGCGAGAAGAGAGACATGGAAGACGCCACACCTATCAGTGGGCCTGTAGAACAACTAGGGGAAAAAAGGCAAAGACTCAATCCTTTGTCAGAAGAGGAAATCATTGAAGAAACAACTGACAATCTAAGAGGTGAAAGGGTAGTCAGTCAGCAGACTTCCCCGATGATAGAAACATCAACTAGCTCACACAGGCAGGAGCTAGAAAGGCAACACAGTGTGGAAGTTTCATCCACTAGGCCAAAAAGCAAACAGGCCTCGGACATCAAAAGGACATTCACAGAGATAAAGGCCAGGAACGACCCATTACAGCTTCAAATTTACAACCAATATCTTAAGATGGCCCCCACAAACTAGCAAAGATTAATGCCAGCTTATGACATTAAAGAGGGCAAAAAGATTATGAGTTACTTTAGGCCCAAGGTGCAGTGACCACAGTCGGTAGCTAATTACATTAGAACAAATTTGGAGGTCCTAGCCAAAGACATTCATCCTATGGACCAGACTGAGCTACACAAACAGATTGGAGAGATGGTCTACTCCACACTAGCAGATAAAGCAATGTTGTCTCGTAAATTGTAGAACTCCTTAGACAATACCTCTGCTCAACTGCATTTGGAGAAAGCTTCTTCTTTGGCTAAGGACAACAGGATAAAATCTTTGGAGGAAATTATCATTGAACTGGGACATGATCCCAAAGATGCTAAAGGAATAAAGGCACCGATGAAGAAGAAAGAAGAGGACATTGCCACCCTAAGAAAACAACTCAAATTGCCTTCTTCCATGCATCCAAAGACAACAGAAATTGTACAACAAAAGTCAGAAGAGGACATGATGGACTTTCTCATGAAGCTCAATGAAAGATTAACTGATACAGAGCAGGCACTCGAGAAAGCTCTAAAAGAAAAGTAGGGAGAGTCAACCTCCCAACCACCTGAAGTAATCCCTGTAGTCACTACTGCCCCCTCCACACTTATAACAACATTGCCTCCCACTGTTCCAACATCCACATCATAAATAATTACAGGTACATGAGCAACAACAACAACAGCAACACCAGGAAACAATACTAACATGAGCACTGAAGAGTTGATAAAGGCCATGGAAGAATTAAAGCTACAGGTGTCTCAATTGAAATTGGTAAAAGAGCAATTGGCAAAATTAGAAAAAAGTTATGACAAATCCAAGATGAATGTAGTAGAAAAAACAAGGGAGGTCAAGACATTAGAGAACAAAGTAAGAGCATTAGAAAAGGATCTCTCTCTAGATAAACCTCTAGCAGAAATCAAAGGAATTTTGTGGGCCAATATCAATCAATCCCTTAGTAATATGTGGAAATCTATCCAAGCTATTTATGAGCATATTGACTTAATAGGAGCGGCCCAAGTGGAGATTCAAAAGATAAGAGCTCTATTCGGACAAATGCTTGAACAAGCTAACCAGCTAATACATTTTTTGAACACCAAGACCAACGAAGAACTGAAAGCACTGGAAATTAGAGACGGGACAGGCACCATTCCGGAAATCAAGAGAGTTCTAACCAAGAGAACTCTTATGCAAAATTTGGAAAGGAGATGCCAGGACATGTAGGTGGATATTAATTATTTCACAGAAAAGTTTACAATTTTGCACAATAAAGGTTTGCCAAGTCCTTTAGGAAGTAATGACCGCCTGATGAAACACATAGACTATGCACATAAACTGAATAAATATGTTGTTGATCAAATTACTTCATCAACGAGTGCTTCAGGAGTGAGAGCACTTCCATCTGGCCAGGTCCTCTACGACAGTTTGGAAAATTTATTCTACATTGAGCACGAGGTGAAGCATCTGTTCACCATCCTACCTAATTTCTTTAGGTACATAGAGACTAACGAAACTTTAAGGAAGCTTCAGAGATATAAATTACCATAACCGGACTGGTGGCAAAGTATGTTAGAAATTCTATAAACTTATCTTTGATATCTTTGGTAAAATGAAAATTTTGGGCCATCTACCATAATACGGAGAATAGAAATGAATGAGGATCATACGGGTCAAAGCGTATAAAATCAGAGTTAAAGAACATTTGACAAAGTCGGGGTAGCCAACATAGAGTATCAATGGAAAACACCTGTAAATAGACTCACAGAGTCTACCTCCAGCACATCCGACAGGATGGAGCAGCCAACACAACATCAATTTATCTTTTCCCTGTTTTCGAGACTATCTGTCTCTATCTTTTGTAAAAAACGATGAGTCATCACTATATATTATCTCCATGAGATATTTTGTAAGATATTTTTGTATAAATACCCCCCTTAACGAAGTATTTGGGGTTGGTGAGCATTCGTAGACTACGCTGTAATATTGAAATTTTGGAAAACAAAAGGTTGTTCGAATCAACTGTTGCTGGACTCACTGGATGTAGAATTGGAGCAGAGGACTTGTCACAGAATTCTTGAATCAACCAGTGGACCAATAAGTCCCCTTTAGCTTATGTTTTGTAATTTTTCTACTTTTCATTATATCACCTGTGTGTCACAATCCAAATGATACTGATAAAGATTAATTCAGAACTTGCTTGATTTCACTCTGTGTTTCATTCATTATCATTCTCTGTGTTTTCTTCAAGATTAGAATAAGCATTGTAACTCTTAATTGCTCTTGTTTCCTAATTCTCACATATTGATTATTTGCTAGGGAATTCTTAACTGCTCCTTAGTAGTAATCATCAACTTTCCCTCTTTAAATATGCTGAAGGATTCTTAACTGCCCTTCAACCATTTTGAGACCATCCCATCCAATACACATCTTTGTTTGCTCCCTGTTTGACTACCTTGCTCCATGAAACCATCCTTTGTAAAGAAACCAAATCCAGAAAATCCATCCTCGTTGACTCCATTAGCCCAATGGACTGAACTTCTCAGCTTACATCTCTGTTCTATTGAATCTCATCATCCAAAAATCAAACAAAACCCCTGAACTTCGTAACTAGCCTAATACCTTACAAAACAAAGTTAAATCATAAAGAGAAAGCCATCTCTGGATACAGATTGGCTAGATTCTGTATCTAAAAGATTGGTTTGTGGTTACCTCGGTTGTATTCCCTTTCTTGCAACTCTTGGGAACAACCTAAGTGATAACACCAATAATCTAACACGTAGATACATATGCAATATTCGTGGATTTCTCACTAAGTAATGATTGTTTAACTGTAACACAACAAGCTGTGAATCTAACTTGACAACTAAATCTCTAATGCCAAGAGCAACTTATTCTGACAAGAGTTCAATAATTGCACTGTATTCAACAATATTATTGGTTGTTCGGCCAAGGCATATACCTTGTAAGCTAATCAGCTCGCCACTAGGGTCATAGAGTACCCATGCTGCAGAAGACAGGTTTCGTGTAATATGAAAAGCACCATTAGGAAAACCAACGTAACGACTTGACGACATCTGCAAATTGAGTGGAACACATGGTAAGAAAGAAAACACATGTCTGCAAAGTGAACAAACACAACAAAACTCAAAAACGCACATTAGTGAATTAACACACTAATGTACAAAAGTCATTACACAAATTTCACGCATAATGCCTCTTCAGATAGAACCCATTACGAGGCTGTGACAATGCATTTCCCTCATAATCACATAGCTCATAGACACATTTTTGTAAGACATGCTTAACAATGTAAGACCCATGCCACATGGGTTTGAACTTTCCTGCTCCCAATTTATCGTTGGCTTGATCGTAATGAAGGACCAAGTCACCTTTAGCAAAAGTGCGGGGAGAAATGATTTGGTCAAAATGGGCTTTGACACGTTTCTTTTGAGCTTTGATGACCATCATAGCAATGCGATGAGTCTCGTCAAACCTCTCAAGGTACATTAGTCGTTCCTCTTTGGGCGAGGTATCGGGAAGAATTTTTATAGCTAGCTTGAGTGAAGGGATTTCACATTCGATTGGAAGAGTTGCCTCTAAACCATATACCAGCTGGAACAGAGTGAATCCAGTGATCATCTTAGCAGAATTTTTGTAAGCCCAAAGAGGTGAGAATAGCATCAAATACCAATCCTTTTTGTGCTTCTCAATGGTACGTTGAAGCATAGTAATAAAAACCTTATTAACTGCCTCAACTTGGTCATTGACCTATGGATAATAAGGAGTTGAGTTATCATGAAAAAGGCCCAAGTGAGCAGTCAGATCTACCATGATGTGATAATGAAAATGTGATCCATGGTTAGTCACAATGGCTTGAGGAACACTAAAATGTGCTATGACATAGTTAAAAAGGAATTGAGTAGCAGTAATTCTGTCAATAGTGTACATAGGCATCGCCTCGGCTCATTTGGTAAAATAGTCGATGACAACAATTATATAACCATGCCCCCCAACCGAGTGAGGGTTACATGTCATGAAATCAATGCCCCATTTAGCAAATCGCCCAACAGTAACTACCGGGTGTAAGGGTGCGGGTGGGACGTGCTGCTTGCAGTTGAAAATATGGCATTCATGGCATTTTTGAACAGCTAGAATACTGTCTTTGAAGAGAGAAGGCTAGAAATAACCGGCGCAGAGGATTTTCTGAGTGGTGGTGTAGCTTGACATATGACCACCACAGACACCAGAGAGGCAATCATTAAAAACCGGTTCAGCCTCTTCTAGGGTGAGACACCTACAAAGAACAAAGTCTACACCGACCCGATACAATGTATCACCAAGGATTCGATAGGGTTGAGACAAATGCCGGATGCGGCGTCAGTCGAATCGAGACAACTTAGATCAAAAAGTTTGTGTTTGAAGATAAAAAGATAATATCTCCATACCACGGGTCGAGAGTGCTGATCAAAAATAGAGTTCGATCGAGAATTTTCTCAATGAAATCCGTCGAAGTGCTTGCAGATAGAAGGGCACATATTAACTCAGAAAAAAGAGTGATTTCTTTGATTTGGCAGTAGTAAAATCCAAATCAAACTCTTATAGGATAATGATCCATTTGGAGTATTTTCCCCCAGTAACTGACGAATCAGTATATAGGTCATGGGGTTGTAATCAGAAATCGCTGTGGTTTTCCGTAAAAGGATATAGTGTCGAAATCTTTGGAAAGCATGGACTGCTGCCAAGGCAAGCTTCTCAACATGGGCATATCGAGACTCAGTATTGAGAATATTTCAGCATAAATAGTAAACCACATGCTCATTGTCATTGTTGTCGTCCTGAACTAACACCATAGCAATATTGGTATCAGTTGTAGCCAAGTATAGGAAGTAATCACATCGATAATAGGGGGATGCAGTAAAGGAGCAGTGATAAGCGTGTCTTTCAAAGCATCAAAGGATTTTTGGGCAACTTCATCCCAAATGAAAGGGATCCCCTTCTTAAGTAAGCGAGTAAAACCCTTGGCGAGTTCAGCGTAATTAGGGACGAATCGACAAAGAAAGTTAGCCTTTCCCTGCAGGCTCTCCAATTGTAGCAATGAGGTGGGGGGGGGGTAAGTTAACAATGGCCTCAACTTTTAAAGGATCGATTCATATACCTTTGCGAGACACTACAAAACCCAAGAGTCGGTCAAACTCAATGCAAAACACACACTTGTGTGGATTGAGACAGATGTTATAATGTAGATATCGCAAGAAGATGGATCTTAAATGATCTTGATGGCCACGACGCTTAGCAGAATGAGCTGGTAAGTCGTCAAGGTAAGGCTGAACAATGTGTTGAATGTCGTGAAATGCATAAGACATTGCTCGTTGGAAGGTAGCACCAACATTCTATAAACCAAAATGAAGCTTTTTATAAGAAAAAGTGCCCCAGGGACATATAAAGGTTGTTTTATGTTGATCAACAGGTGAAATGTTGATCTGTTTATAGCCAGAAAAACCATCCATGAATGAGAAAATATCACTCGCCACACACTTGTCAATAATCTGATTGATGAAAGGAATGGGATAATTGTCTTTTGGACATGCATGATTGATATTGCGATAATCAACACAAAAACAGACCGTGCCCTACTTTTTAGCAACAGGGACAATGTTGGACACCCAATTAGTCAACGGGATAGGATAAATAAAACCTACTTTTAATAGCTTCTCCACTTTTGCTTTAATAGTAGCATCCTTTCGAGGGTGCACAGGGCAAAGTTGTTGGAGAACAGGCTTTACACTAGGATAAGTCAGTATTTCATGCACCACTATTTCTATATCAACACCAGGCATTTCCTCATACGAATATGCGAATATGTCTCGAAATTATTTAAAAAGTTGAGTGTAAACCCTGATCCCATCCAGAGAATAGGTGTTACAAAACATTTTTTCACTGTCCCTGTACTCCTTGTTCCATGATCTTGGAGGACCTCTACAGTGAAACCTACATGCTTTCCCTTCATGAAGAAACTCCCATTGTGTCCCTCTTCATGAGCAACACAATTCCTTTTGCATCATTTCCAAAAATCTTCTATGTTTCCCAGTTTACAATACCAGCGCTAATGACCCATATCTTCCTCGTGCCGATATGCAGGGATTATAACTGTCCCTAGTATCGACCAGAGTGACTAAGCCTATTTCTAGTCGCATCGATCCTCTTTTGGAAATTTTTTTAAATAAGGAGCCAAAGCTTCCAGCCCTAGAAGCTTCATAACGAAAGTCTGGTAAATGGTTAGGCTAGATGGAGTCGAGGAGGTCAGTTTGGGCTCCTTTCCCCTATTAGGATGGAACTACCTCAAGAGATAAGACCTTCTCCCATGAGAAGAGGAACCATCTCCCTTCCATCCATTCTATATAAATCTCCCTTTTTCATAAGCCCAAGCTAGTATTAGCTTTTAGTTCTAATTACGCTCTGGTTGAAGTTTCGATTGTGGAGTAATCAACAAGTTATTCATAGTTGTAGCTCTCTAGGTTGTGTGTGAGGGAGAAGTGTGAATTCGGTTTAGTGTGAAGACTAAAGGGAATAACCTTAAAACTAATGTTGTTGAGGCCGTCATGGAATGCTAACGGAAGTGTGTGGGACCCTGGATTTGTTGGAGAAGAACAACAACGTCAAGACAACGGTTGTAATATCTTCTTGATTTAATATATATGCAACTATCGATTGATTTCCTACATAATATGTCATCTCACATGTTTATGGCTTAATGTTTCTTGACTTGTTAAGTAGGTTGAATGCAATTTAGCTATTATCGTGGTTGTTGTTTGCTGTTGTTTACTTGTTTCAAGTGCTCAAAGAAGGAAATGAGAGATAGCTGGAGTGAGGAAGCAAGGTCATCACCAAATGGGATAAGCGTACTAAGAGGTAGGCCCTCTTAATTGGTTATAACCTAAGGAAATGTTCCATAGAATGTCTTGTTTGTGGCTAGACCCACTCTCGGGCTAGAGGAATTGTTTGTGTCCGCACTTAGAATTTTACTTCACCACAAATTGGTGACTCCACTGGGGAAACCAATCCTTCTGTTTGCTTGCTTGAAATTTCATGGTTTTATGTGAAATTTTCTAGTTTCGCCATTTCCCTTTAGTTTTGTCTACTTTGCTTATTTTACTTCTCTGGGTCTGAAATTCACAGTAGCAAGCCTAGTCTGAACCTTTGAAATTTTTTATTTTTTTCTTTGCATCCTCGCTCAGTGCGCTTATTTCACTAAAAATCGCGCTGACCAACGCGATATGCTCTGAAATAGTCGCACCGACCCCCTTCTGGCACTTGTTGTTATTTAGGCAGTCGTGCCAATTCTTGTAAGTGAAGATTAGGGTTCACCCCAGATCTTGGCCAATGTGTCTTGTTCTCTTGATTTCTGCCTGGTGGCTCGTTTAGACAGTGTTCTCCCTAACTGGAAAGCTGCATTTCACTTGGTTTATTTGCTTGTTGACTTGCCTTATTTTTTATTGATTTCTTGGGTCCTTGGATGGTTTGTTGCCCTAAGGCATCTAGGTTGTCATCCATTCAGTTGATTGTGAACTCAGTGAGTCAAGTTGTTGGTGAATTTACTCCTTGCATTTCGTTTATAGCCCTCTTACTATTTTGGTCTCCACCACACAAGTTTGAAAAGTTTCGTTTGCTTGTCTAAACGTCTCTTTTCCGACATAGATCACATTGCTTGTCTTGTTTTTGGTAGAGTCATTGCATCATTAGTTTGAAAGAGATTCTCTTTTTTGTTTTTCATTTGCTTGAGAATCGATTATCTCAAAAAGTTTTTTATTGAAGTGTTTTATGAGAAATTCATTTTTGTCATTTCATGAAAAGTACATGACTCTGGTTGTTGCATCAATATGTCACATTAGTTAGTACCATCGAAGACGAAGAGTTTCATTTGCATTTGGAAAGAAAAAGAATTATCTTTACTTTTGAAAGGATTGTTTGGAGTGTACTTGTTAGGAAACTAGGAATTGGAATGAATTTTTCATTAGTTTTTTTTCAAAAAAGTGAAGTAGTGAAAAATCATTTTGCTTTTGGTTTCTTGGTTGTTTGCATTTGATTGTGTTTTCTACCCTCTCTAGTGTAGACAATTCATCGAATTGAAAGGGTCTTGTCTCATTTAGCTGCGTTTAGGACTTTTTGAATCACATTGCTAAGGCCTGAAAACCGAGACATAATTCAAGATATAATTTAAAATGAACTCAATTAATGTAAGATGCATTTTAAACCTAAATATCACATCTAGAGGGTCTAGGCTAGAGTTGTGTTCTGGCGTCTTTAAACCTAGCAGCTGTCGTTAGCTTCGGTACTAGACAATGCTAATACGTACATGTGCTCCCTGTACCGTTGAGTATATAAAGGGAGACCCCTCTAGGCTACAATCCTTTATCCATAGGAAGTTGAGTCTTCCGCCTTGAAAATGTGATACACTGAACACAACATTTGGGGAGATTGCCTGCTTGTACTTCTCGGTTCACTGGGAGGTATTCTGCAGTTCACGGTTGCCTAGTGATCATTTTTACCTAGATCACCCGAACTAGTCATTTGATATTTTTGACTCATTAAACTTAAAAGATCATTCTAGTGCTTGTCCTTTCAAGCTCGTTTCCATTCAAAAGTGATAGATTCATCTTTGCTTCTTTCTTGACTCTTAAAACATGAAAGAGCACCAGTTTATTTATGTGTCTTAAAATGTTGTTGCCCATGATCTTATAACATCATGTTAGTCTTTTCTAGACCAAATCGTGAGTATTTTTTAATGCATATTTTAAAGCCTTGAAATTTATCTCTCTTTTCATGTTAACTGAGGTGAGGTCATCGTGGTTGGACCATCTGGTTCACCTAGTTCCTCTTCCTCTCCTTCGTTTGAAAGATTGTTTGAGGATCCTTTTCTTGAATTACAAAAGTCATTCGAGGACCAAGTTGTTGAACTAAGAACCCTTATGAGAATTCAACCTTTATCATCTCGTCCTCCACCTACTTCAGATACTGGGTCACTTTCTAATATTGGCCCGGAATCTTTGGACAATCCTTTCCATACTCTTGAGAGTTTGCCGACTACTAAAGGTAAGCTTATACTAGTTATATATCCTCTGAATCCTTTGTTCGACCCTGTTGTGATATCACTGCAACGTCTGTACAATCCATACGATCATCCAGGTGTTCCTTTGGAATTATCCCCTCGTACATCTTCATTCGTTCGTCGTCGCTTGTTTCCACCTATGGAACCTGAAGGCGAAGCTCCAGTTACCTCTCTAGATCAATCGAAATTTTCTACTCCACACACTGTCGAAGAGGAAGAGCATCAATTTCCTCTTGAAGGTTTTCCCTACACGAGGAGCATTCCCATTAGTGTGTATCGAGATTTGCCACCTAATTATGTGACTTTAGCACAATTGATCTCAGGTACACCTAGTGCCTCATCACTTTATCACAACCCTAGTTGTGCATTTGGCGTTATGCCTACCATAGGTCCATTCATTCACAACCGGACCTCCCAAAAACCAGTAATTTATGCAGTTACTTCAATCCCGGTGCTACCCACCATTCCAAACCCTCTTGTCTCATCCGTCCAAGTCACTCGTCCGGTTTAATCTACAGTTTCGAGTCATGTTTTTGTAGTTCTTCGGCCCCTCCAGTTAGTGCACGGGCTATACCATCGCCTGGGGTGCAGAATATGAATGTGTCTATGGCATAAGGTACAACTATTGTGAGTAGCTCACAAGCTCACATGGTTGGGATGAACTAGTCTTCTTCTAGTGCTATCCAAAACCCTGTTGGTCCTACTGGATCGAGCAATGTCCAGTACCAACAGGTCCAAACTCCCATTGGTCCATCTGGGTCAAGAAATTTCCAGTATCAGCAGCCCTATGAGGCTCAGGTTCAGTACCAAGCTCCTTATGTTCCATATGATTCCCAAGGAATGGTCAAATCGACTTACATCCTTCAGCCTGGACAGTATGTTTAGCCTGGTCCATCCACTTTTCTGGGTGGCTATGGCCCAATACAGTTCGGAAATTTTCAAGGTGTGAATATGGGAAATGTTCAAGTACCCTTGCAGTAGCACAGACAACCTCTACAACAACTAGGGAAACCTTTGTTGCAGCAAGGGGCGGCAGCACAACAACAGGGGTAGATGATGCTATAGCAAGGACAACTACAACAATCGCAGGAGCAACCCTCACAACAAACCATGCAGCCACATATACGGTATACTCAACAAACCTCCTAGCCTATGTATTCGTAAGGCCAACTTCTGCAGCCGCAGGGACAACCTTTGTAGTCCCAAGGTCAACCCTTGCAGCAGCAGAGCCAACCTGGGCAACATCAACCCTTATATACATATCAACAAGGTCAACCCTTGCAAGGACAAGGTCAGGGTCAAGCCTTGTAGTAGCAGGCCCAAAATCCTAATGTCTAAGGGAAGTAGGTTCAGAATCCTTTTGTCCAAGGGCAACAGGTCCAACATCCCTATGTCTAAGGGCAGCAAGTGAAAAATCCTTATGTCTAAGGGCAGCAGGTCCAAAATCCTCTTGTTTAGAGACAACAAGTTCAAAACATGTACGTCTAGGGACAAAACGTGCAATATCAATAAGTCTAAGGCCAACAAGATCAACAAGGTTTTAACCTGTATGTTGCCTATCAACAACCTATGGCGAGACAGTTTCAAGGCTTTCAGGGTGAAAATCCTCCCTACGACCAAGGTAACCTAGAGTGGGGGAAAAATAAAATGCCATATGGCCAAAACCCTCCACTATGGGGACAAAATCCTTACCACCAGGGATGGGCTCCTCCGGTTAGACCGCTTATCGACCACCATTGCCTTACAATCCTCAATTTCCATTCTTGGCTACACTATAGTTGCTAGATGTGTCTCGACTCACGAATGATCGAATTCTTCATTCACTATTCTAGCCTTCGGTCCCATCCAAGATCCCGAGCAATTGTATGAAGTTCGATGGGAAAGCAAAAGAAGATACCCAAGACCATGTAATGACATATCACCTCTGGTGCTCTTCGAATTCCTAGGTTGATGATTCTATTCATCTCTGTCTTTTCCAACGAACCTTTACAGGTGCTGCAACCAAGTGGTACATCGAGTTCCCTCAAAATACTTATCATGACTTCAACTATTTAGCCATGGCTTTCCTCACACATTTCTAGTTGCCAGTTTGCTATGAAATTGGAACTTATTTGCTTACATCGTTCAAGTAAGATACTGCGACGCACATCTCCAATCACATCCATGAAAGGAGATGTAGATGTCGCCTAACCAAATTCAAAATTGTTGATTAGTTGCTAACTGAATGGTTTACCAAGTCATTTGTCACTCCAATTGCTCACGATATAGTTATGGGTGGATGCGTTACTGAAGAACAAGCCATTTCTCATGCCTAGTACTTAGATCTCGCTTATTCTCAGTCTGACACTTTGTATGAGTTGTTAGTCGATGCTTCGCGGCCATCATCGATCCAACGACATCGAAGTCACAGCCTACACCTCCTGTTGATGGAGTAATTGGTTCAATTTCCTAGACCCCTGCGAAATATTCTTCCAAACAGAAGTTGGTCTCAAACATTGCTTCCAATAGTCCCTCCTAGAATTCACCTAGCCCTGGTAAAACCTCAGAGGTCCACGCTATTCAGTCTGTCGTAGCAGAAAAATCCTCGAAAGTTAAGATGAAAGGCAAAGGCAAGGGTAAAGTTGATGCCCCAAAATAGGGTCCTCCTAAGTCGTCTTCTGGTGATTCTTCACCACGGAAGCCTAAGTATCTGTGCCTCATTTTTGAGGAGGATCACTATACTAAGGATTTTCTCTGACGTTCCGAAGTTAGTGGTTTGCTTAAAGGGACCCCAACTGTCCTAAAATAGCCGTTTTTGTCTCAGTAGACTCAAATGGTAGACCAACCTCAATCGTCTGCTTCCTCAGGATCACAAGTGTTCATGATAAGTACACCTATTAATGTGGCTACTAAATCAAAATATTATCACGCCTACCTCGACAACAAGGAAGGAGAAAGAAGCTCCCCTTTCTTCTTTTGCCCCGTCTAGTTCTGTCCCTCTTCATATTGAGTGCCTTAACTCTGATTTCGCCATTCGACCACCTTCTCGAGGTGTGCTAAGGAAGTCCTCGTACAATCCCAACGCTCGAGCCGCTCAGCACTATAATATTGTTGATGATTTGGCTCAGGCACCATTAGCTATGTCTGCTCTCGAGGTACTCCAAAGTTGTTCGTCTTAGCTGTTGGCTATTGGAGGTATTGATCCTACTGATTCTAATTTGATATGTTTTGATCTAGAGAACCACGTTCCGTGACTGCCTCATCAAATTTCCTTTCTGATTCAGGTAATCATCAATGAGAAAACCATTCATAGGATTGTCATCGATGAAGGTGCCTCTACCTGCATCATGTTAGTAGCTTTTTGGAAGGAAATTGGTTCTCCTACTCTAAACCAATCTCCTAACACTTTGGAAGCTTTTGAGGGGCGTGATTCGCAACCATTTTGTGTGTTACTCAACCTTACCATTAATTTGGAAGGCAAGAAAGTACATGTTGAGGTAGAGATTATTGACGCTAATCTCCATTATAATCTTCTACTCGGCTGGAGTTGGACCCATGCGATGCATGTTGTAACCTCCTCCTTGTTCTACGTGATTTGTTTTCCCCATCAAGGGAAGATAGTCACAGTCGACCAATTGTTCTTCTTTGCCTCTTCCTCTTCAGATGGAAACGTTTCATATGTCAAGCACACCAGTGCTCCTTCTGAGAGTGTGGGGGCAAGGCTTTTTAAAGATTTTACCTTGATAGGAATTTTTCCATTCCCACCTCCTCATGTTTCCTCTATCAACATGGTCTCGGTCAAATATGATCCTTGGTTCATACCTTGACCGGATCTTGTTGATACCTGGGGCAAGGTTATGCCACTTAGTCCCACCGAAATCAATTATGTGGAAATTGTTTCGTCCTTAAGTTCCATAACCTTTGATTTTCCTGTTTTGGGTACATCTCTCGATACGTATTCTCAATCCTTGTGGCTTGGTGCTTCGAAATCTCTTGATCCATTAGCCGAGACTTTTCTTGCTGACGAGAGTGTCATGGAAGTAATGTCTTTGGAGGAACCACCATGGAACGATACTCATTGTTGGCATTATGATACAGGTATGATACAGGTGTTGTCCTTGATGGAAACTCACTCAGAAGACAGATCATAGTACAACTATTAAACAACAAAGAATTAATGATCAGAGAGGTATATGTAGGTGCATTGTGAAAAAGAAGCATATATACGTAGGTTCACCATATAGCAGGTCGTGTATATGTACACATGCACATTTACTGAAGGAAAGGCACGTACACGTTGGGAATCTAAGTTTTGGTCCGTGGTATTCGGTCCATGGTATTTGGTCTGAAGTGTTGACCCCAGGTATTGGGTCCAAGGTATTGGTTCTACGTGGTTTTGGACCATGGTATTGAGAGAGGCCTAAACCTATATAAGGAGAAGATCATTAGGCCAAGAGGAGTGGTGTGCAAGTGATAAATATCTGATGAAGTGTGAGATCTAGTATCCTGGTTATGGGTTTGTGATGCTTTGCTCGATCTGAACCAAGGAGGCTCCTATGTGGTTGATGAAGGTTGATGGACCGGGAACATGAAGACTAAAATGCATTATCGATATATGGTATGATCATGAATAGATCTGAATATTGACGCATGCCTTATCCTTTATATCTTATGTTCTGGGTATATTTGAGATTGAAATTGCAGTGAAGGAATAAGTAATTATTTTCAGATCTGTATGCAAGTTCCCTTTGGTTAAAGAGTGTATACACGTTGATTCGGCACAATTAAGTAGCGTATACATTATGAGATTTGATATTTGAGGTTACTGTTGGTGCTAATGGTTGTTGCAGAGTTTTGGGCTCTGCTCTGTGTTCTAGTAACCATATTTTGATGACATGGTTTCAGTGATTCAGTTGTTGTGTGATTCAGAGTTGATGATTGTATTGTAGTGGTGATTATTTTGTATTGATGGATCCAGTCTGAAAATTTATGAAACGTGGTTCCCGAAGAAAAGAGAAGATTGTAGTCTTCTATAGGTCAGCACCTACATACTAGTACTTCAGCTAGTACAAGAGGCAGGGGGTTGTTGCTTCCTTCCAGGAGAAGCTGGAGAACGAGAGAAGGTTGTAGCCTTCTACAGGTAGAAGCCTACGTACTGGTATAAGACTGCACCAGTACAAAAATATTGTAAGAAGAAGTTTCTTATTAAAATAAGATAGAGACGAATTGTAGCAGGTGGTTTTCACCCACATTGGGTTTCCACCTTATATCATTGCGGTCATGTGTTCTTCTTATGTGTGATGATCTGTTTTGTTTTACTGCACTTGTTTACTGTTCATATGGTTAATAATGTTCTGATACACTCATTGAAGATCAACTAACTGAATCATAAGTTTATTGGATATACACTAGTTGCATTAAACACAGTTGGTATACACGCGGGTAGCCTTAACTGAAGTAGCGTATATGAATCTGATAATGGAAATGAAGAGATTATTGATTTGCTAACACTGATTCACCCCCACCGCCCCACTCCTCCCAGTATTATTTCCAATAATTGGTATCAGAGCTAGGTCCTTTAGAAGAAGCTTGATCGCTTGAAGGAAGATCCATCATCATGAGTAATCAAGAAAGAGAGGGATCCATCAAACCACCAATCTTCGATGGGAGCAATTTTGTTTACTAGAAGATAAGGACTTCAGCCTATCTACAATTGCTTGGAACGGATATTTGGGGAATCGTGGAAGAAGGATATACCTATCCATCAGTAGTTCCTACATATACGACAGGTAGAAAGCAATATGAACTCAATGCCAAAGTTGTTACTGTCTTATTGGGAAGTTTGTCAAAATTAGAGTTTGTCGAGGTCATGCAGCTCAAATCAGCCAAAGAAATATGGGACAAAATCAGTCTAAGCTATGAAGGAGATGATCTGGTAAAACGTGCTAAGCTTCAAACTCTCAAAATACGGTATGAAACTCTTAAGATGCATAGTAATGAAAGGATAGCTAATTAATTCCTACGTATAGATGAGATTGTCAATTGTATGAAGAATCTGAGTGAAGAAATTAAGGAAGTTGTTGTAGTTGAGAAAGTTTTGAAATCTTTGTCTGCTAAATTTGAATCCAAAGTGTCTGCCATAGAAGAAAAGGAGGATCTATAGAATATCACTATGATGCAACTTCACAGAATCCTAACTGCTTTTGAAATGAGAAAAGGAGGACCATCAGATATGAGAGAAGCCACATTTAAAGTATCAACAAAGGGAAAAGGAAAACTCAATGAATCAGGATACATCTCAGAAGAAGAATACGAGGTAAATTTTGTCAAGAATCTTCAATGGGGATCAGGAACGTTCGAAGGTAAGCTACCTTTCAAATGTTTTTCTTGTGGTAGAGTTGGTCACTACGCTGCTAGATGCCCTCATAACAAAGGAAAGATGTTTGAAGAAGGTAATAGAAGTTATTATACTCATGATAAAAGTAATGACTCATCCAATAGTGATGAAGACATTAGACTTCTCATGGCATGTGAAAATAAGGATGTAGAAACAGAGGAAGTTACCAGATTAAAAGATCAGCTGGAGACAGTAACCAAAGTAAGGGAGCAACTGCAGGATGTAGTAAAAGATCAGAGCATAACAATTCAGAGACTTGAATCTAAGATCCTCTCTCTAAAAGAAGATCTTGAAGAATCAAAGAAGCAGAATAAAGAAGCTCTTGAAGAACAAGAACATGAAGTGCTCAAATTAAGGCAACAAGTGGAAGAAGGAAGAAAAGTTAAGAAAACATAAAGAAGCAATATCTGGAAAAGGAAGAACAACATCAGGTTGAGGTAAATATCTTAGAAGGTAAATTATAAGAAAAGGGTAAACTGTTACGTTTTCAAGACAATACTAAGATTTTGGATGATATTCTTAGTAGTCAAAGATCCCCTACCATCAAAACTGGTATTGGCTTTTATGAAACTGTCGAAGATGAATCTAGCTCACAGGGTGAGGAAAGGAATTCTAATGCAAAATCTGAAATGATCAACAAAGAGATAAGTGGTCAACCCCAACAACAACCAAAGAAAGAAATTATTCAAAGAAGATATTTTGCTCCAAACTATGGAAGTGATAGTCGGTTATTTCCTCAAATGAATAATGTTGAATGTTATGTATGTCATAATTTTGGACATTTTGCAGCCAGATGCGGAAGAAGAATGGTTCAAGATCATCACACAGAAAGATCATCACGTTCCAAGTACTTTAAGGGATATTGTTTTTCTTGTAATATGTTTGGTCACAAAGCTATTGATTGTATTAAAAGGAATATGATACATGTAAGATGTTATGCATGTAACAAGTTTGGACATAAAGTAAAGGAATGCAGGAGCGAAATTCGGACACCAAAGCAAAAGGATCATACGTAATTGCAATTCTAGAATACAGAATTAGAATCAGAAAGATGTGGCATAACTCAGTTAGCAGACATAATAGACACAGGGGAAATTGAAAGTGTAGACCTTCAGTATTCCAATTTACATACACAAATATTATAAAGAGAAATCACTTATATACGCGAGTTAGTGGCTACAAAATCACACATATGGAGCTCTAATGAAAAAGAAGCATGACAGATTCAGGAAAAGAAGTCTGATATGGTTTAGTCATGTAATGTGTTGGTTGGCATAGGTTCAGGGGGAGCATATGCTTCGAATAATTGTTGGCATTCTGGTCAGAAGACTTTGGTGATGATGCTTATGTGGCTAAATGATACATCTTGCTACTTACTGTTGGTTGGTCAAGAGAATGATATTGCAGGTTACAAGTTGCTGATGTTGATGAAAAATGCTTATAGTGCAGAGCATATGGTGTATGATAGTTGCTGATGACTATCATGGTCTTGTTTAGACTCAGCAAGTGCTCAGGGGGAGCATGGATGAATTAATACATCTTAGCATATACAAAGGGGGAGCTCAATCAGAGAATTCAACATGTACTTAGGAGGAGTATGGACAACAGAATGCATACTAAAGGAGAGAATATCTTGGTCCGCCCTTTGCCCTTGATGTCGAAGGAGGAGAGTGACTTGGTGTGGTTCTTGCCATCAAGTCCAAAGGGGGAGATTGTTGGAATTATGATATAGGTATGATATAGGTGTTGTCCTTTATGGCAACTCACTCAGATGACAAATCATAGTATATCTAGTAAACATTAAAGAATTAATGATCAGAGAGGTATATGTAGGTGCATTGTGACAAAGAAGTGTATACATGCGGGTTCACCATATACCAGGCCGCGTATATGTACACACGTACATTTATAGAAGGAAAGGCACGTACATGTTGGGAATCTAAGTTTTGGTCTGTGGTATTTGGTCCATGGTATTTGGTCCGAAGTGTTCACCCAAGGTATTGGTTCTACGTGGTTTTGGACCATGGTATTGAGAGAGGCCTAAACTTGTATAAGGAGAAGATCATTAGGCCAAGAGGAGTGGTGTGCAAGTGATAAATATCTGACTAAGTGTGAGATCTAACATGCTGGTTATGGGTTTGTGATGCTTTTCTCGATTTGAACCAAAGAGGCTCCTATGCGGTTGATGAAGGTTGATGGATGGGGAACATGAAGACTAAAATGCATTATCGATATATGGTATGATCATGAATAGATTTGAATACTGATGCATGTCTTATCCTTTATATCTTATGTTCTGTGTATATTTGAGATTGAAATTGCAGCGAAGGAATAAGTAATTATTTTCAGATCTGTATGCGGGTTCCCTTTGGTGAAAGAGCGTATACACGCCGGTTCAACATAGTCAAGTAGCGTATACATTATGAGATTTGATATTTGAGGTTACTGTTGGTTCTAGTGGTTGTTGCAGAGTTCTGGGCTCTGCTCTGTGTTCTGGTGACTGTGTTTTGATGATATGGTTTCAGTGATTCAGAGTTGATGGTTGTATTGCAGTGGTGATTATTTTGTATTGATCGATCCAATCTAAAAATTTATGAAATGTGGTCCCTGAAGAAAAAAGAAGGTTGTAGTATTCTGTAGGTCAGCACCTACATACTAGTACATTAGTTAGTACAAGAGCCAAGGGGTTGTTACTGCCTTCCAGGAGAAGCTGGAGAACGAGAGAAGGTTGTAGCCTTTTGTAGGTAGAAGCATGCGTACTGGTATAAGACTGCACTAGTACAGAAATATTGTAAAAAGAAGTTTCTTATTAAAAGAAGATAGAGACGAATTGTAGCAGATGGTTTTCACCCACATTGGGTTTCCACCTTATATCATTGTGTTCATGTGTGTTTCTTATTTGTGATGATCTATTTTGTTTTACTACACCTATTTACTATTCATATGGTTAATAATGTTCTGATACACTCATTTAAGATCAACTAACTGAATCATAAGTTTACTGGATATACGCTAGTTGCGTTAAACACAGTTGCGTATACACGCGGGTAGCCTTAACTGAAGTAGCGTATATGAATTTGATAATGGAAATGAAAAGATTATTGATTTGCTAACACCGATTCACCCCCCCGCCCCTCATTATTATTTCCAACAATTGGTATCAGAGCCAGGTCCTTCAGAAGAAGCTTGATCGCTTGAAGGAAGATCCATCATCATGAGTAATTAAGAAAGAGAGGGATCCATCAGACCACTAATCTTCGATGGGAACAATTTTTTGTACTGGAAGATAAGGACTTCAACCTATCTACAATTGCTTGGAATGGATATTTGGGGAATTGTGGAAGGAGGATATACCTATCCATCAACAGTTTCTACAGATACGATAGGTAGAAAGCAATATGAATTCAATGCCAAAGTTGTTACTGTCTTATTGGGAATTTTGTCAAAATCAGAGTTTGTCAAGGTCATGCAGCTCAAATCAACCAAAGAAATATGGGAAAAAATCATTCTAAGCTACGAAGGAGATGATCAGGTAAAACGTGCTAAGCTTCAAACTCTCAGAATACGGTATGAAACTATTAAGATGCATAGGAATGAACGCATAGCTAATTACTTCCTACGTATAGATGAGATTGTCAATTGTATGAAGAATCTGGGTGAAGAAATTAAGGAAGTTGTCATAGTTGAGAAAGTTTTTAGATCTTTGTCTGTTAAATTTGAATCCAAAGTGTCTGCCATAGAAGAAAAGGAGGATCTGCAAAATATCACTATGACGTAGCTTCACGGAATCCTAACTACTTTTGAATTGAGAAAAGGAGGACCATCAGATATGAGAGAAGCTGCATTTAAAGTATCAACAAAGGGAAAAGGAAAACTCAATGAATTAGGATACAACTTAGAAGAAGAATATGAGGTAAATTTTTTCAAGAATATTCAACGGGGATCTGGAAGGTTCGAAGGTAAGCTACCTTTCAAATGTTTTTCTTGTGGTAGAGTTGGTCACTACGTTGCTAGATGCCCTCATAACAAAGGAAAGATGTCTGAAGAAGGTAATAGAAGTTATTATACTCATGATAAAAGTAATGACTCATCCAACAGTGATGAAGACATTATACTTCTCATGGCATATGAAAATAAGGACGTAGAAATAGAAGAAGTTACCAGATTAAAAGATCAGCTGGAGACAGTAACCAGAGTAAGGGAGTAGCTGCAGGATGTAGTAAAAGATCAGAGCATAACAAATCAGAGACTTGAATCTAAGATCCTCTCTCTAAAAGAAGATCTTGAAGAATCAAAGAAGCAGAATAAAGAAGCTCTTGAAGAACAAGAACATGAAGTTCTCAAATTAAGGCAACAAGTGGAAGAAGGAAGAAAAGCTGAAGAAAACATAAAGAAGCAATATCTGGAGAAGGAAGAACAACATTAGGTTGACGTAAATATCTTAAAAGGTAAATTAGAAGAAAAGGATAAATTGTTACAATTTCAAGACAATATTAAGATTTTGGATGATATTCTTAGTAGTCAAAGATCCCCTACCATCAAAACTGGTATTGGCTTTTATGAAACTATCGAAGGTGAATCTAGCTCACAGGGTGAGGAAAGGAATTCTAATGCAAAATCTGAAATGATCAACAAAGAGATAAGTGGTCAACCCCAACAACAACCAAGGAAAGAAATTATTCAAAGAAGATCTTTTGCTCCGAACTATGGAAGTGATAGTCGGTTATTTCCTCAAATGAATAATGTTGAATGTTATGTGTGTCATAATTTTGGACATATTGCAGCCAGATGCAGAAGCAGAATGGTTCAAGACCATGACACATAAAGATCATCACGTTCCAGGTACTTTAAGGGATATTGTTTTGCTTACAATATGTTTAGTCACAAAGCTATTGATTGAAATATAAGGAATATGAAACATGTAATATGTTATGCATGTAACAATTTTGGACATAAAGTAAAGGAATGCAAGAGCAAAATTCAGACACCAAAGCAAAAGGATCATACATCATCGCAATTCTAGAAGAAAAAATTAGAATCAGAAAGATGTGGCATAACTCAATTAGCAGACATAATAGACACAAGGGAAACTAAAAGTTTAGACCTTAATTATTCCAATTTACATACATATATATTATAAAGAGAAATCACGTATATACACGAGTTAGTGGCTGTAGAGTCGCGTATATGGAGCTCTGAAGGAAAAGCAACATGACAGACTCAGGAAAAGAAGTCTGATATGATTTAGTCATGGTATGTGTTGGTTGGCATGAGTTCAGGGGGAGCATATGCTTTGAATAATTGTTGGAATTATGGTTAAAAGACTTTGGTGATGATTCTTATATGGCTAAATGATACATCTTGCTACTTACTGTTGGTTGGTGAAGAGAATGATATTGCAGGTTACAGGTTGTTGATGTTAATGAGAAATGCTTATAGTGCAGAGCATATGGTGTATGATAGTTGTTGATGACTATCATGGTCTTGTTTAGACTCGGCAAGTGCTCAGGGGGAGCATGGACTGATTAATACATCTTAGCATATACAAAGGGGGAGCTCAATCAGAGAATTCGACATGTACTTAGGTGGAGTATGGGCAACATAATGGATACCAAGGGAGAGAATATCTTGGTCCGCTCTTTACCCTTAATGTCAAAGGGGGAGAGTGACTTGGTGTGGTTGTTGCCATCAAGTCCAAAGGGGGAGATTTTTGGCATTATGATATAGGTATGATACAAATTTTGTCCTTTATGGCAACTCACTCAGATGACAGATCATAGTACAACTAGTAAACAACAAAGAATTAATGATCATAGAGGTATACGCAGGTGCGTTGTGACAAAGAAGCGTATACACGCGGGTTCACCATATACCAGGTCGCATCTACACACACACACACACGTTTACAGAAGGAAAGGCATGTACATGGATAGAATCTAAGTTTTGGTCTGTGGTATTTGGTCCATGTTATTTGGTCTGAAGTGTTGACCCCAGGTATTGGGTCCAGGGTATTGGTTCTACGTGGTTTTGTACCATGGTATTGAGAGAGGCCTAAACCTATATAAGGAGAAGATCATTAGAGCAAGAGGAGTGGTGTGCAAGTGATAAATATCTGACGAAGTGTGAGATCTAGTATCCTGGTTATGGGTTTGTGATGCTTTGCTCGATCGGAACCAAGGAGGCTCCTATGCGGTTGATTAAGGTTGATGGACCGGGAACATGAAGAGTAAAATGCATTATCGATATATGGTATGATCATGAATAGATCTGAATACTAACGCATGTATTATCCTTTATATCTTATGTTCTAGGTATATTTGAGATTGAAATTGTAGCGAAGGAATAAGTAATTATTTTCAGATCTGTACACGGGTTCCCTCTAGTGAAAGAGCATATACACGCTGGTTCGACACAGTCAAGTAGCGTATACATTATGAGATTTGATATTTGAGGTTACTGTTGGTTCTAGTAGTTGTTGCAGAGTTCTGGGCTCTGCTATCTGTTCTGGTGACTGTGTTTTGATGATAGGGTTTCAATGATTCAGTTGTTGTGTGATTCAGAGTTGATGGTTGTATTGTAGTGGTGATTATTTTGTATTGATTGATCCAATCTGAAAATTTATGAAACGTGGCCCCTGAAGAAAAGAGAAGGTTGTAGCCTTCTGTAGGTCAGCACCTATGTGCTAGTACATACAAGAGCCAGGGGGTTGTTGCTCCCTTCCAGGAGACATTGGAGAACGAGGGAAGGTTGTAGCCTTCTGTAGGTAGAAGCCTGCGTACTGGTATAAGACTGCACCAGTACAAAAATATTGTAAAAAGAAGTTTCTTAATAAAAGAAGATAGAGACAAATTGCAGCAGGTGGTTTTCACCCACATTGGGTTTCCACCTTATATCATTGTGTTCTTCTTATGTGTGATGATCTGTTCTATTTTACTGCACCTGTTTACTGTTCATATGGTTAATAATGTTCTGATACACTCATTGAAGATCAACTAACTGAATCATAAGTTTACTGGATATACACTAGTTGCATTAAACACAGTTGCATATACACGCGGGTAGCCTTAACTGAAGTAGCGTGTATGAATATGATAATGGAAATGAAAAGATTATTGATTTGCTAATATTGATTCACCCCCCTCTCAGTGTTATTTCCAACAATCATCATTCCTCATTCCTGCCTAGCTCAACAGTCATGTCTGTGTGTCTTGAGAAGTTCTCTTCTCCACTGCCTATTGATGTGTCATTTTTTCCTGCCATTGTCAAGATATTTCAACTGATGGAACCTTTATCCTTTCATGGATTCAGGTTTTTTCTCCCTGCCCAAGTTTTTACTGATTGCCCATTCTTGCAATGGGGTTGTTATCTGATTCGTAACCCTCCCTCGCCCAGGGGGAATGGAGGCAAAGCCTTATATGAGTTCTACTCTATTATTTGGCTGAGTTGATGCTTACTCGACATGTCAATGGTAAAACTCCAGTGGTCATCTGTGATTGATTGATTACCCGAGTCCGAGCATGGACTCTCTCACAAATTACTATGCTTAGGTCATCTTGCATGGTTACTTGTGTACATTACTGTGTCATTCATTTTTTTACAGTGTGGTTTGGCATGTTAGTTTTCAAACAACTTTCCTGTTTACTATGTTTTTTCCCTGCCTTGCAGATGTCTGTGACTCCTCACATCGGTTTCACTGATGGTGCTTGTCGTAGTACCTGAAATCTCTCTGGGACATGGGCCATTTATGACCCTCATGGTGAGTTGATTGATCTTCAAGGTATTTGTTTAGGTCATACAACTAATAACATTGTTGAATACAACACAATTATCGAATTGTTGTCAGAAGCCATTGCTCTTGACATCCGGGAATTGGTTGTCAACTTGGATTCACAACTTCTTGTCCTTCAACTCAACGGGCAATATTTTGTGAGAAACCCTCAGATATTGAGAATGTATCTACGTATTCATCTACGGGAGAGAAATTTTGATTACATTACATATCATCATATTCCCAGACACATGAATACATTGACAAATGCATTAGCTAATTATGTGCTGGATAGACATTTACGAAACATGTGAAAAATTAAAACAAAATTTGTACCATCGTAAGCAAGAAAATAAAACATAGATATATATGGCGATAATGTTTGATACATCAAAATTCCCAAAAATAATATGTGTGTTTAAATAACATCCGCAGCTCGCAGGCCTCAGATATTCGTGGCACGCAGGGCTAAAAAATGTAAATACTAGACCTATGAACTAATCATCATAGTGATCGTGGTAACATGTAACTTCTTGTGCTACACGAGTCAACAATAGGTGGATTTGATCAGATGCCCCCACCATATGCCTCTGGTACTAGCATGGGATGTCTCCCAGCCAGGCATACTCTGGGATCCCACGAGTCAGCCCCTCGAGGTTCCTCATGATCTCCTCGTTGTTGCCTCCTTCCTGATAAGAAGCGACGTCAAACTGGCGAGTGATGTGCTTGGCTATCGGGGACATCCTGGTAGGACACTCTGGTCCAACATCTGCATTGATAAAACAAAATGTTATAAACACATATATATATAAAACAATTAAAAATTAAAAAAATTAAAAATTTATTTTTTACCTTCATTGTCGAAATCCTCCCAATATGGAAGTGGCATATTTGGATCTCCGTGGAAGTCAGTACCTCCCTCAAAAATCCAAAAAATGGATAAAACATTAATAAACAATATGAAAATGGAGGTTAAGGTCTTGGATCTTATTTGCAACTAACGGCTCAGCGAATGACCTCCCGGATCTCTTGTGATCTACTTCGGAAAAATTAGGGCACAAGTCGGTAAAAAGTTTTTCACACAAAGGTAAAATGGTAAATGGTAAAAAAATTTACTTTTCCCTCCTTTTATTTAGTTTTTCATGAAATATTAGGGTTTTAAAGTATTTTTTACCTATTTTGCCTCAAGAATTGGATAATGCATTTTATCTTTTGCGCAGCGACAGGTGACGGATGTTTGACAATGCTATCAAGTCATGTTTTAGCTCTTTTCTCAACTCGTAAAACACAAATGAAAAGATTGTCGAGTATTTTTCCCTTTTGACTTGTAAAAGAGAATAAAATGGGGGGCCTGCTTTCAAGCTCTTTTCTGACCCTTTAAACACGAAATGATTTTGAGCTCTTGTCGTTTTGAACTCGTTAACGGATGCGAGACGCCATGCACCCAGTATATGTTTACTTGTTTTTCGGGCTAGGATGCACTATTTACGAAAAATGTACTCCTTGTTGAAATAGTCAAGCGGTTCTCTCAAGTATTGTTTTCTACCTTTTCGGGCTCGAGAGACACAAATGTATGAAAAGGGACCATGTGGAGTTTTATTTTCCGTATCTTTTTCAAGCTCTCTAAACATGAAAACGATACCGAGTTCCACCGTTGTTGGACTCATTAAAATATTAAACGACATCAGATTCGTCACCATAATGAACATGAGCTTCTCCTTGCTAGGGCTCGTTAAAATTATCAGGTCGGATTCATTTTAAGGATGGACTTATAGTGCAAGCACATGCTATCCCCTTCATGCTTGTGATAAAATTGATTGGGGTACCTGCCAGAAATGGTTGGGGAAATTTTGGAAATTCGATCAGTCGTGTCGGTAACTCACTCTTGAACAGGACACTTTCTATTTCATGCCAGGTTGGGATATCCTCACTTCATCTTCGACCTTCCTGGGTTGGGCCGTTTATTTTTTCATTCCATTTTATCTCTGCCATGTCATCATGGACACCAATCCTATGGATCCAAAAGCTACCAAACTCCGAGTCATGTCATTGATATGTTCAAGAGTTGTCCTTCTACAGTTACACTTACCCCTGATTCTCTGTATCATCCAAAATCATTTTGCATCCCTTTGTCTCATGTCGATGATGTGGGATACATTATGGACCTCCTTCGACACGGTCACTTCCTATCGACTTCAACTCATTATCTAGGAAGTTGACCGAGAGACTCCCTTCCAGTACCTTAGAGCTTGCATTCCCTAATGGCAAGTTCTTCATACTCAACAACAAGTTCACATCATTGGCTTTCGGTCAGGTGATTTCACGTGTGTTCGACTTCAGTTCCTTTATTCACATTCCATGAATTGTGCTAATAGTACCTTGAGGACCATTGTCATTATTGGTGGTTTCTCTCGTGCTTGTTAACAATTCACATCATCGGCTGGTAATCAAGCGATTTTCTAGCATGATCGACATCAATACATCTATTCACATGTTAGAATTTGTATTTTGATCGGGTCGTGTTGGAGTGCAAGACCCTAGGCTCAAATTAAAAAAGTGCAGGTTACGAGGCGATGTGACATGATCATGTTGATATACATGTGTCTTTCAGATGGATGGCTGCGACCATATCATGAGTTGTCATATGTGATCCTTCTCATTATTGGATGGTTGCGACCATACCTTGGTTTCGATATGATCATCTTTATCAGATGACTGTGCCCATGCGTGGATCCATTTACATGATCATTCTATGGATGGTTGCATCCATACCACGATTGATGTATCATTTGACATAGTTTTGAGTAATGTATATGTATCTGTACTTGCTTGCAGGTTTTCCGAAGACAGACTTTGGTTCCCCACACTCATTCATAAAGCATTTCACCCCTCACTCTAATTAGGCCTTCACGCTTTAGGGGGCATCTCTTACACATCATTTTGTCACTGTCCTTATACTCCCCATTCCATGATCCTGGAGGACCTCTACACTGAACCCTACATGCTTTCCCTTCATGAAGAAACTCCCATTGTGTCCCTCTTCATGAGTAGAACAATTCCCTTTTACATCATTTCCCAAAAATCTTCTGTTTTTCCCAGTTTACAAGACCGACACTAATGACCCGTGATCTCCTCGTGTCGATATGTAGGGATTATAACTATCCCTAGCAATGACCAGAGTGAGTAAGCCTTTTTCTAGTCGCACCGATCCTCTTTTGGAAAGTTTTTTAAATAAGGAGTTGAAGCTTCCAACGCTAGAAGATTCATAATGGAAGTCTAGTAAATGGTTAAACCAAATGGAGTCGAGGAGGTCAGTTTGGGCTCCTTTCCCCTATTAGGATGGAACTACCTCAAGAGATAAGACCTTCTCCCATGAGAAGATGAACCATATCCCTTCCATCCATGCTATATAAATCTCCCTTTTTCCCAAGCACAAGCTAGTGCTAGATTTTAGTTCTAATTAGGCTCTAGTTGAAGTTTTGATTATGGAGTAATCAAAAAGTTATTCATAGTTGTAGCTCTCTAGTTGTGTGTGAGGGAGAAGTGTGAATTTGGTTTAGTGTGAAGACTAAAGTGAAGAGCCTTAAAACTACCATTTTTGAGGTTGTTGTACCTCTGAGATAATAATGATCAGCTATTATGCCAGAGCATCTAAGATAAATGTTTTAGGGGTTTTGTTTTATTTTGGGAGACCAATGGATGAAACAGATATAGAACTGATGTGCCTAACCTCTTGAATAATATTAGTATCTCAGCAGAGGGCTTTTATAAATATTTACACAGTGAAATAACTTTTAAGATGATGAGCAGAACAAAAAAGTAATATGATTGCCACGGTTTTCAAATAGAAAGCTAGATAATCATAATTATGAAAACCCTTAAACTATGTTTGCAGGTTTGAGAAAATACACATGCCCTTACAAAAGATGTTGATGATTTATTGATTTTGAGGGAATTAACTAAGCAAATAGTTCATTAATTCATTCTCTTTATAGATTATCACTTAAGAAAGCTTATAGGAATAGATTGAAGTACAATTACTCCTACCTAGTTATCTCTGCAAGACACAAGTATATGAAGAAAAACATAATGAATGACACTGGAAACACTTATAGGGAACACAAACTGTGCAAAACAGAATTCAAAATCCTTTGCTTCGTATGAATGATCCATAAAGATTAATTACATTACATGTCTAGAAATGCTTCTTCAAGGGTGCAACCTTTGAAATGTATGGCAGAGTGCTTATAAAGAGAAAAATGGAGTGGAAGGGTGGCGCCAAGCATTTGAAAGTTCATTAATTACCAACGAGTTATTTAATGGACATTTGTTTATAAATGTGTGGGAACGGAAATGAATGGGCAACGGACAGGCGCCGATGATTGGACGGGAGATATGAAGTGGAATAATGATGTGGAGGTGATGTGGGGTGGCGGTAACAACTATGAAGGATATCGCGTTTGGGGGTAAGACAGAGCGATTTGTGGTTTTGGGATTTTTAGTCCCGAAAGACTAAAAGGAACTTTCATGATTTATCTGGGCAGTATTTAAGATTGCCCATTTCGGCCCCCCCGATAAACTTCGGATGATGAATGAGGGCCGAAAGGGAGTGTGGGCTGTGTGATTGCGGAGGAGTGTGCGGGATGAGAGGTGAGGTGGAGGGAATTTAACCTGTATGAGTGGGGAATGAATGGTGGGGTCCGATATGATAGGTGGACGTGGCGACTATGGGTCTGGGTGTTCTAATGAATGAAATGATAGCATATCGCACTTTCCTCGGCCCAATGGTTCATGCACTTATGAATGATGCAATGCGATATGATCCTACAATCAAGAATGGGCAGTCATCGAATGGTTGACAATGATATCGCACATCTCACATCGCACTTTCCTCGGCCTAGTGGTTCATGCAGTTATGAATGATGCTATTTGATATGATCCTACGGTCAGGAATGAGTAGTCATCGAACGATTGACAACAATATCGCATATCGCGCATCGCACTTTCTTCTGCCCAACGGTTTATTCACTTATGAATGATGTGATGTGATATGGATCTTTAGGAAACAATGATTCAAATTCTCACATTTCTACCTACTCTTCTATTCCTAACATTTTTACTTATCCTTTCGGAGTGCATTTGAACTAGCAACCCAATATTTTCTTTTATAGACAATCTATCTCTATACCTTATTTCTTCCATTGTCTCAGATTAAACTATTGAGCCAATTTATTTTCTACCTATGAGAACTAATTTAAAACAAATTCAATTATGATGCAACTGTAAAATTGAATAAAATAAAATAATATGGCATCTAAACAAACTGCTCACAACTATCATTGTTCAAACTAATTTTAGAACAAAGTAGTGACATTTAGATTTGCAACACTTTTAGAGTTTATTTCTTTTTCTTTTGTGTCTAACCTAACATTTTATTTTGCCTTTATTTTTTAGAGCATCTACCCTAACATTTTCTTTGATATGGACATATTTATAAAAATATTTTCCTAACATTTTTTATTCAACATTCTTTTTGTCCATATCCTATCTTAACATTTTGTAAATACATTTTCATTTTTTGTCTAATTTATTCTAACTTATCAAAACCAAAAAATGCTACAACATTGGCTCCAACTGGAGATTGCTTTCTCCTGTAGAATGCAGAGAACCTGCAGATCCATGTGCCTTCTCCTCGGGCTATGGAGTCCTTTGCTATAAAAAATCTCACTGACAGCTTAAAAAGTAAAAGAAACCAGAGTATTTACAATGAAATGTATTCCAACTTCTCAATATTGAATGAAATGTTTGAGAAACCTTTCATGTACAAGATAAGTGGAATATAGTCCCTCAAGATTTTGTAGCACAAATTTTTTGTTACCCTTTACCTCAACAATCGCTAAAGGACCAAACCATAGGTTGTCAAACTTACGATGCTTTCCCTTTTCCTCCCTCCTGGAGTCCCACCTTAGAACTAGGTCACCTTCCTTGAAGTCTCTTTCCTTGGCTCTTCTGTCAAATAGGATTTTCATCTTGTTATGATATTTCTTTAATTTGTATTGAACTTCATCTTTGTTTTCATTTAGTTCAATAATCTGATTTATCCTTCTTGAAAAATCATCAGGTTCATCTGTTGAGTCCTGTAAGAATTTTAAAACTGGGAAAGCCAAATTGGTGGGAAAAATTGCATCTTTCCCATAGACTAACTGAAAAGGAGATTTCCTAGTAGATCTTTTTGGAGTTATTCTGTTTTCCCATACTGCATAAATTAAATGAGAGTCCCAACTCTTTTTCTGATTTGCTAGAGTCTTTTTGATTACCTTCACCAGAGTTTTATTTGAGGATTCTGTGAGACCATTACCTTGAGGGTAGTATGGAGTTGAATGATGTAACAGAATCTGATATTTCTGGAAAAACTAAATCATTTTAACACTAGAGAATGCTGCTACATTATATGTGACAATTTGAGTTGGGAAACCAAACCTAGATAAGATATTTTCTTCAATGAATTTGATTACTACTGAATTGGTAGCATTTCTCACTGGAATTGCTTCTACCCATTTAGTGAAGTAGTCTATTGTTGTGAGGATCCATTTGTTCTGATTACTTGAAGTGGCATGGATTTATCCAACAAAATCTAATCCCCATTGAAGGAAAGGTGTTGAGATTATTCATGGTACTAGTGGAAGGGCTGCTAGTTTCTGATTACCAGTAAACATCTAACAAGGAAATAAAATCCTCCCCTTAAAATATTGTATCTTGTTGCTCTCCAAGCATAATGTCCTCCACAAAATCCTGTATGAAATTGATCAATGACTCCTTCAGTTTCTGATTCTGTTAAACATAATAACAAAATATTCAGTGGATATTTCTAGTACAAATTTGCATTTATGATGCAATACTTGACTGCTTTCAATTTAAGAGTTTTATAATGGGCTTTGGAGAATGATGTTGGGCATTCAAAATGGAGCAGAAAATTTACAATTTCTTGATACCAATCTGACAATAGAAATTTGTCATGAACATGTAAAGGGCTAATCTGACCTGAAGGTAAAGGTTCTTGTGGATTCTTTTCTTTAGGTTGAAGAGAAGGTTCTTGTGGATTCTCCCCTTATAAAATTAGGAAACGCTCTTGTGGATTATTTCCTTGTGCAAGGACAAAAGGTTCTTGTGGATTCTTCCCTTGTACTTCTAAAATAGAATTGATTCCAAGAACTTTGCAATTGGATTCTGCTAGAAGCTTGGTTAATCCCCGACCTTTTACTAGGTTTGTAGTTTTGATAGTTAGATCAAACTCAAGTATTTGAGTGATCCACCTACCTCTTTTCCCATCAGTGTCAGGTTGAGTTAGAACGATTTTTATAACACCATTCGGAACATAAGCAGTAATAGGTGAATGTAGGACATACATCAAGATTTTAGGGCTTGAATGAGGGCATAGTCTTGCTTGTCAATTATGTCATACTTAAGCTCGACATATCTCATAACCTTGCTGAAAAAGGCTATGGGCTGGTCATGGGAATCTTAATTCTTTTGTAATAGAACATCATCAAGGTTTGTTTCTAAGGAAAAAGAAAGTATACAGAATGGTTTAGTATAATCAAGGTTGGCCAAGGTGGGAGCTTCGGAGATAACTTTCTTGATCTGATCAAATGCATGCCAGGAAGAGACAGTCCATTTAACTTCATGATCCTTTCGGAGCATGTCAATTATATCTTTTACAATCTCTGCATAATTTGGGATGAACGTCCTTAAAAAATTAATATTACCCAGAAAATATTGAATTTCTTTCTTGTTTCTAGGTAAGGTCAATGTTTCAATGGTAGACACACGCTTGGGATCAATTACCACTCATTCCTTTGAGATTATATGACCCAATAGATTTCCTTCTTTGATAGCAAACATAGATTTTTTAGGGTTCAATGATATCCCAAATTTTCTACACCTGTCAAAAACCTTGATCAAGTGCTTTAGATGTTTTTGATCAGATTTAGAAAAAAACAGTTATGTCATCAAGACAAATAACCAAAAAATTGTTTACATGACTCATGAAAGCTACATCCATATCCCTTTGAAATGTTGCTCTAGCATTTGATAAGCCAAATGGCATTCTAGCGTACATAAATGTACCCCAGGGTGTAGTGAACGCTGTCTTTTCCCTGTCTACTGGATCAATATTTACGTGATTATAACTTGAAAAACCATCAAGCATAGAAAGTCTTTGTGCTTCTGAAACCATTTGAAGTAACTGATCCATTTTGGGCAAAGGGAAATTATCCTTTAATGATGTTGTGTTCAAGTTTCTAAACTCCACACAAAGTCTAATTTCTCCATTCTTTTTCCTAACAAGAACTAAATTTGCAACCCAATTAGAATATCTAAGAGGGAGAATGATCTTAGCATCTAGCATTTTCTTAATTTCCTTTTCGACAGTCAGTAGAAGGGTTGAATTAATCCTCCTAAGTTTTTGTTGATAAGGTACTACTTCTGGCTTCAAAGGAATCTTATGCTGTATTAATGAAGTATCATAAGTTTTTAGATCAGCATAGGTCAGGGCAAAAATATCTTTTGAAGTAACTTAAGATATTGAGTTTTAATCTTAGAGTCTAGAGATGCACAGATTTTGATGCAATTGACGTCATCATTTGTTCCAATGTTAATTTCTTCTATGTCCTCTTCCGAAGAAATGGACTGAGGATTTCGAAGGACATCATTTTGATCAAACAATTTTTCTAAAGGTATCAAGCCTTTGGGAATAAAATCGTTAGACAATTGAATAATGTCATGATCAACAATTTTTGAACTAAAATCTGAAGTATCATTCTCACTTGGATTTTCATTTATTTCGGATCTATCTTCATCAATTTGTAGAATATAAAATTGATCTACAAGTGGCATAAAAGATTTCAAGTGTTCATCATCTTCAAATATATGCCATTGTTTTAGATTGTCTGGGATAGATGGTCTATATTTGACTTGTATTTGGTAGAGTAAATTACTCTGATCAGGAATTTTAAAGGAACTAGCAGAAACAACAAAGGCATCTGCATGAATATTCTAATCTCTTGGAATATAAGTCAAATTAAAACCAGTAAAGAAGTTTTCAACTGAATCCCATACTTCATTTCGGTAAGACCTAAGTCTAGAGTGTTTAGTCTGGAAAGTATTTCTGACTTGTTTGACTATAAGTTTTGAATCAGTAAAAACACTTAAGTTTTGAACATTTAAGCTTTTGGCTAATTGCAATCCCAAAAGGAAAGCTTCATATTCAGCCACATTATTTGTAACTTCAAAGTCGAGCTTACATGATTGGGTAATGGTTTTTTTTTTTTTTTTGGTGATATTAAAACTACTCCATCTCCTGATCCTTCTTTTGTACAGGAGCCATCAAAGAATAGCTTCCATACATCAGTTTGATTTGGTACTAGACTTTCAATTACATCTTCAATTTTAACTTGAGTTTCATGCGCTTGGTGTGAAGAGAGTTGAAAGCAACCAAAATCTTTGTCAATTGCATAAATGGGATGATTCCTTGGTTGGTATGTTTTGCAAACAATGTGCACAAATCTCACCTCTCTATATAATCATAGTTGTTCTCCCCCATAAACTGGAATAGTATCATAAGACATATCCATCTGAAGAGTTCCCCCTAATTTGGCACAACAAGACCTAGAAAGGAGCATTCCAAATTTGGGAGGGATATCTGTGACAACTATATCAAGTACTACACTTTTCACTGGAATTTGGGCAAGGGTGACTACTAAATCCTTAATTAATCCTAAGCAAGGCACCCTTTTAGAATCAAAGTTGTACAAGTCATGATAAGATCTAATTATATCAAGTTTCAAATGATCCATGATAGTTTTTGGCATGAGATTATGTGATGCTCCAGAATCAAGCATACAATTATACAACATGGAATCATTTGTCTTAAGAGTTACATAGAAAGGAGGCACTATTTCATCTATCATATCTGAGCTTGGGCCAAAAACAACTGCTGGTTTTTCATCTTGCAGACTGATGATATCACCTTTAGCATCAATCAAGGTATTTTGTATCCATTTGGAGACCTGATTTTTATATCCAAGTTTTTTAGAAAGTTCTGAAAGAGGAATTTGGATTTTAACTCTTTCTAACTCTTTTTCAATGTTAAATGTAGTTAATGCTTTTTTGTCATTTTGAGGAGTATCAATTAACTAATCTAATGGTCGAATAAAAGTCATTTGAGTTTGAGCAGTTTGGCACGAGGTTCAATTACTGGAGTTTCCTTATGAGGTCTTCCAGGGCCAGGCCTAGGCCTAAGGTCATATCTTTTGTTCAACTCTGCAATTAAAAATTTAGATAAAGCATGGTATTTAGGAACCTGGGAAGATTCTTGATCTTCATGAACCTGATTTTGTTGTGTAAGAGGAATAATGACTGTTTGATTAGAGGAAGTATCCATATTATTTATATCTTCAGTGATGGTCAGAGTATTATCATTAGGTTGCTGATCATCTATCAGCAAAGGAGTGGGAATCTACTGATCATTACTAGGTCTCTGAAGAATTCGTAATTGTGGATTTCTTTGATACTGACCTTGAATTTGATTTTGGGGTCTAGAAACTATTTGTTGAGTTGTCTTAGGTTGAATCTCAATCTTTGAAATTATATTGGAGAGATTTCTAAGAAGAGAAGTTATTTCATCTATTTTAGAATCTTCAATTTTAGTCTTAGAGGAACTAGAAGCTTTTGGTATCGATTTGAATTTTCTTTGAGCCTTTTCCTCTTTAGCTTTCAAAGAAGTTGAAGCAGCCCTGTTTGCTTCTACCTCAATAACATTTGTTTGCATATCTTCAAGAGTTCTTGAAGTTCTCTCTCTCAGCATGACATCAAAATCATCATCAAAGGCTTTAGAAAATCTAGGTTTTGCTGTTGCTACAGGCGGTTTACAATCAGGGGGAATTTTATGATAAAGCTTATTGAATTTCTTGATAAAGTCTGATACAGGTTCACCAAAATTTATTTTAAGTTTATCAAAGTTAGTGAGAAAGTAAAGAGGGTCATTTTTCACACCCCACCAGTTTTTAAATATATTTGTAAGTTCTTCCCAATTTCGATTGGATTTTGCAGGTAACTTCCTAAAAAAAATTCTTACATTTCCTTCAAGTGGTTGAACAAACAACCTGATGTAAACATTTTCTTGTTCAATATTCATGTTATCTGACAAAGTCTAAAAAGGCTTGAACATGGTCTTCAGCAGAAGGACTGGTTTCTCCATTATACCTGGGAAAGTATTTTAAGTATCCAGCTGGGAGTGCATTGAGATTAGGAGGTAAGACTAAATTTGCATATCTAGCCTGCACAATAGGTTGGAAAGCCATAGAAGGAGGTAGTGTGTGAGGTGTTTGGGTGGATGAAGAAGTTGAAGAAGATGAAGAAGGAGTTGAAGAAGGTGATTGAAGGGGTGAAGAACTAGTTAGAGGTGAAGAAGGAGGGGATCTCCTGAATGATTTAAAGGAGTCTTAAGAACTAACTTCTGGACCTGTGGATGAATACCTTCCTTTGTTTCAAAGAGTGGATTGGAATACAGAGAGAAGGTCTCTTTGGGTTGTTCAGAAGTAGAAGCTTCAGGTTGTCCAAAAGTGGGGGGAAATGAATAAGTGGTAGGGGATATGAATTCTATTGGTTTGTATTCTTGTAAATTAACACCCAAGTCATACTCAGTTTTAGGTAATCCTATTGGTAGTGAGGGTTCTGGATGAGTTTCAAATGAATGAATGAGGAATGATGATTTACAATAAACTCCTCTGTTTAAGAGTTGAACAACCCTAGGTGATAGGTGAGAGTAATCTGGATTGGATGGAATGTTACTATAAGGATCAAATGATGGTAAATCTTTAGACTGTAAGACTGAAGAGGAGGAAGAAGGTTGATGTCCCCTTTTAGAACTAGCTTTTCTTAGAATTTTTTCAGGGTCTGGTAGAAGATCAACTAGGTTACCCTCAGAACGAGATTTGGTGTGCTTAAAAGGTGCTAGTTTAGGACAGTGGAGTCGCCAAGTGAAGGATTTTAACCTTTCTAGACCTGTAATCACCTAAAAGGAATAGAATACATATTGTTGCCCCAAGAAAACTTAATGAAATTTAAGTCCCCGACAGTTGTGCTAGTTTGATGTTGTACCTCTGAGATAATAATGGTCAGCTATTATGCCAGAGAATCTAAGATAAATGTTTTAGGGGTTTTGTTTTAATTTGGGAGACCAATGGATGAAACAGATATAGAACTAATGTGCCTAAACTCTTGAATAATATCAATATCTCAATAGAGGGCTGCTATAATTATTTACACAGTGAAATAGCTTTTAAGATGATGAGAAGAAACTGAAAAGTAATATGATTGCCACAATTTTCAAATAGAAAGCTAGATAATCATAAGTATGAAAACCTTTAAACTATGTTTGCAGGTTCAAGAAAATACACATGCGCTTACAAAAGATGTTGATGATTTATTGATTTTAAGGGAATTAATTAAACAAACAGTTCATTAATTCATTCTCTTTATAGATTATCACTTTATAAATCTTATAGGAATAGATTGAAATACAATCACTCCTACCTAGTTATCTCTACAAGACACAAGTATATGAAGAAAAACATAATGAATGACGTTGGAAACACTTACATGAAACACAAATTGTGCAAAACAGAATTCAGAATCCTTTGCTTCGTATTAATTGTTAGTGTCGGTATCTTCATCCCTCCGTCAGTGATCAAATTCTCTTGTTGCATTGCATGTTAGGTGTCTCACTCGGTCAGCTGCATTCCATTAAGATCATGGATCATTTGATGGTAGTGGCTTACTGTACATTTTCCCTCATGTCCTTTACCTGTTGGCCCATTTTCATTCATATAGATCATCTACAATCAATTTTTGTCTTTAGATTTGCAAAAGACATTTTTAGAGTTTTAGGTCTCATTAGGTCTAGGGTTTTGTCAATAAGGTCTTCAAAATGCTCAATAACGGTCATCAGGCGCATGAGGAGGTCAAATAAAGTTCTAGTAACAATAATTTCCATAATCACATGCTCAGTGATTGATTTTTCCTCAAAACCCTATTTTGAGGAAAAACAGAGTTTTTTATGTATAAATTTGATGTAATTTCAGTTTTTCCATATGTAATAACTTAGTGGCAACCCTGGTCACCTTGCCAAGCTTCAACAATTCCATCCCCTGCAAGGCAAACAAAAAGTCAAAGCATTCAGTTCATCAAAGGTAAAAATAAAGCAAACTGCCCAAAAACAGAGTTTTAAAAGCAAGTCAAAGGCAAACGTTACAAAGTGGGTTTTTATAAGTGAAAAATTAAAATCCTATGTATATAAACTATTTCTCATGTTTAAAGAGATCATTTTCATCCAAAGGAGAAGGAGTGAACAGGAGAAAGGTCAAAAATCGCAAAGGAGACAAAACTACAACAATTTGGGCATATTTCAAAGGCGTGGCGCATTGGGTCGTGGGCGTGGTGCATCCATCTGGCGCGGTACATTGGGTTGCACTTTGTAGTGTAAAAATTACATAGGCGTGGCGCACTGGGTTTGTGGCGTGGCGCACAGGGTTTGGAAGCTGATTTCATCCATAACCACCTCCCAAATTGCTAAATTTGCTTAATCCTCATTGATTCAAGTAAGTTAATATTTCTCCATGGCCAGTGAATGAGTTTACCTTGGTGTTTATGGTGATTTAATGAGAAAAAATCAAAACCATACCTCTTTTCATTTCTTGCCAAAAACAGTTGGATAGGGTTTACACATTGTATGTTTTGCTGCCAATTTCACTCCTAGCCATCTCTTACTCCCTCACTCTTTCATTCCCTCATTCATTTTCTCCCTCTCATTACAATTTCATCTTCCCACTCGCTAAACCCCATATCCATAAATTATTTATCCCAAATCCCTAACTCCCATTATCCCAAACCCTAGCTAAAAATTCCCAAACGCTAATTACTGCCCCAAAGCCTAATTACTGTCCCTAAACCCTTCTTTTCCCCAAAATATTGTCAGCAATATTCCCAAAACCCCTCATACACATTCTCTCCACAGTCCCTCATACATTTGGCAGCAAAAACCTAGAGACACCATTAATCTCTTCATACTCATCTAAGAAAACTCAAACATTGGCAAAGATGGAGTCTGATCCTTCCTACGACCGAGATGAGGAGACACTTAGTGATTCTTCTAGAGAAATGCATGCAATAAGGAGAACTCACAAGGGTGGTAAACATATATGAGAGGAGCCTACTTCACTTGCCGAGCTGCAGGCCTGTCCTCATGTTGTCACATGTTTTCAACACCAATCTTGTTATTAGTTCTGTGAGATGGTAGAGAGAGTCAAGTACCATCACGAGTTGGCCAGATTGTTTGTACTCCATCTTCATAATGGCCAAGTCACTCTAGCAGGTGTGACATTCAACTTGACACCCGAGACTATTTCTCAAGCAACTAGCATTCCAAATGTTGGTGAGCAATGGAATAAAAGGCAACAGATTGATAGAGAGCATTATGAGCCTTATATCAAGGCTGGTTATCAGAGACATCTCAGTAGAGTTTTTCCCTTCAGGTATCTGAAGGACACATATGCTCCCTTGATGAAACTTATAATTAAATATTTCAGTTGTGAGGGCCAGTTTTCTCGCGTGTATGCCTATCACATCAGATTGTTAATGCACTTTACTAGGGTGAGAATGATGAATCTCCCCTATTTTATTTGCCGGAACATTGAGAAGATGACCACCTTAGTGCACAGGAAGCCTCCTCAGCAGTAGTATAACAACATATATCATTTTGCACTAATCAAAATTGTGGTCTTGCATCAGCTTGGTTTACAGAACATCTCATGGGAGGATTTCATTCTACACGAGGTCTTCACAGGTCCTCAGGTACCCCAACAGTTTTTCATGAGGCAGGAGGACCTTCACATCAGTAGGAGATTCATGAGACACAAACCGCTAGTGTGCCAGTGTTTGTCACCTACCAAAAGGGCACTAGAAGGTTCTTTGCAGCAAGAAAGCGAGTACTATCTCCACCCGGGGTGGAAGGGGTCTCATTTCCTCCATCAGCAGAGTAGGTAAAGGACAAGGGCAAGTGGCCATTACATGATGAGGGGCCTTCAGGAGGACATGAGATAGATTTCATTCTTATTCAGGATGATGACACTGATGTGGGCTCACAAAGCTCAAAGCTCAATTTGATCATTCATGAGCAACAAGCGAACATTCATGATTTGTCTCTTAAGCTAGAAAGAGCTAAGTGGATAATCAAATATCTAGAGCAAAGAAACAAACAGCTAGAGGATCAACAAACCATTATGGAGCTACAAAACATATAAGAAAACCGACAAGCTTCCAAGACGAGGAAAGTTAAGATGACACCACTTGAACAAGAAATCAATGATGATCGTGAGTCTTGGCTTGAGAGGGAAAATATCCACTTGGAAAAGTTGCTTGAGAAGGCCAACAGAGAGAAAACTATGTTGAGGCACATGGCCTACCACTACTTGGCGAGAAACAAAGTGTGCAAAGCAAGAATCAGGAACTTGAAGGCCAAGTTGAAGAAAGCATCGAGGAAGCGAAAATAGAAAGATAGACTTTAGATCTTGGTTGAGGCTTCCTTGGCCCAACATAGCACTTAATGGAGGACACTCAGCCAAACTTTCAAGAAATTTGGGACACTTTTTGCAATTTTGGAATCTTTGGCCTCAAAAATAGGTTTTTCTGCCTGATGTGCCACGCCACCTGCCGCGCGCTTTTGATGGGGCCCTCCTTTCGAGGAAAAATCACCCTTTTTGGATTTTTCATGGAAATATATGCATGTTCACAAATGGCCAAGAAATTTTGACAGGTTTTGAGCTTCCAAAAAGGTCAAAAAAATTCTCAAAAATGACCTTTCTGCCCCTTTTTGGACACACATGAAGCAGTGTTGGTAGAAATCAATTTTGGAGGGGCAAATGGAGGCCAAATTCAAACATTCTACTGGTTCTAGAAAGTAGACAGGCATACCTTTCCAGCAAGCCCACTTGGAGAAAATTTGGACATGGGGAAGGCCTCCAAAATCCGCTGCAAATAGGCGATATGCATAGGGAAATCAGCGCGACACATTGGAGGAATTTTGCTCATTTTGGCCAAAAAACTATGTTTTTCACCTAGTTTCTTGACAGTTTGACTTTTCTCCTTCTAATTGTCGAACTCATGATGTAATTTAATGTGACTTGATGGATTTTGATTTAATTATGCTAAATTTTCACTCATAGAGGTAGATTCATCCATGAAAGGTAGTTTGCAACTGAATGAATCAGTTCCCTAGTTTTTAGAGGTAAGTTGTTCGATTGCCTACTTTTTAGTTCTCAGTTTAGAATTTGTTGGAACAACTCCTAAACTCATGAGCTCGATCCCTATAGGCTAGGATGAGTTTTTGGTTACCTATATCTTGTTATTTTTCAGTCATTAGCAAATGTTGGACTTTTGGGAAAGCTTGGAGCTTCATTGTATACTCATTTCAGCAGTTTGGTTAAGGAATAGACCATGGTTTGCAACACTTTATGGGATTCTTGTGGAATCTTGATTTTGTATTGTGTTTACTTTTGTAATTGTAAGTTTACATGTGTTTTATCTATGCCATCATCCCTCTTTTCTTAATCTTAACTAAATCAAACAAGGATAAAGCTAGAATTCATTGATTTGCAATGATCTACCTAGGGTTTGTTTAGTTATTTATGTTTTCAGCTATTTGAAGAGGTTCCCTGAGACTTTCTTGCCCTCCTCAACTCCTCATCTGTCTAAAAGCTCTCCATTTCATTCAATTTGAAGTACCAAACCATTTTCCTACCTTGCCCCATAGAGATCTCTGCAAAACTGAGCCTTATTCCCCAGACCCAAATCTGCCTTTCACATTTGAGCCAGCAAAACATCATTAAATTCAATCAAACTCTTTTGCACACATACCTAGCCTAAGATCAATATTCACATCAGTCATCTCAAGCCTCATTGTTCATATTTTGGTGAGATTGACAAGGAGAGAGCCCTCACCCGACTTGGTAGGGCTAGCTACCAGGTTAAGCGTGGTTTGATGTTACCCTAGATCGTACCTTTCCCAGCCTGAGGTAGATTTAGGCGCTAACATTAATCATCCAGAAATATTAATTACATCATATGTCTAGAAATGCTTCTTTAAGGGTGCAACCTTTGAAATGTATGCAAAGTGCTTATAAAGAGAAAAATGTAGTGGAAGGGTGGCGCCGAGTGTTTGAAAGTTCATTAATTACCAACGGGTTATTTAATAGACATTTGGTTATAAATGTGTAGGAGCAGAAATGAATGGGCAACGGATAGGCAGTCGATGATTTGACGGGAGATATGAAGTGGAATAATGATGTGGAGGTGATGTGGGGTGGCGGTAACAATTATGAAGGATACCTCGTTTAGGGGTAAGACACAGCGGTTTGTGGTTTTGGGATTTTTAGTACTGAAAGACTAAAAGGCACTTTCATGGTTTATATGGGCGGTATTTAAGACTGCCCATTCCCCCTCCGATCAACTTCAGATGGTGAATGAGGGCCAAAAGGGAGTGTGGACCGTGTGATTGCGGAGGAGTGTGCGGGATGAGAGGTGAGGTGGAGGGAGTTTAACATGTATGAGTGGGGAATGAATGGTGGGGTCGCAATAGGGTAGGCATACGCGGTGACTGTGGGTCTGGGCGATTTAATGAATGAAATGATAGCATATCACACATCGCACTTTCCTCGGCCCAATGGTTCATGCATTTATGAATGATGTGATGCGATATGATCCTACGGTCATGAATGAGCAGTCATCGAACGATTGACAACGATATCACACATCACACATCGCACTTTCCTTGACCCAATGGTTCATGCAATTATGAATGATGCGATGCGATATGATCCTACGGCCAGGAATGAGCAATCATCGAATGGTTGACAGTGATATCACATATCGCACATCACACTTTCTTCTGCCCAACGATTTTTCACTTATGAATGATGTGATGCGATATGGATATTTAGGAAATAACCATTCAAATTCTCACATTTATACCTACCGTTCTATTCCTAACATTTTTACTTATCCTTTCGGAGTGCATTTGAACTAGAAACCCAATATTTTCTTTTTATAAATAATCCATCTCTACAACTTATTTTTTCCATTGGCTCAGATTAAACTGTTGAGCCAATTTATTTTCTACCTATGAGAATTAATTTAAAACGAATCCAATTATGATGCAACCATATAATTGAATAAAATAAAATGATGTGGCATCTAAACAAATTGCTCACAATTATTATTTTCAAATTGAGTTTAGAACAAACACTTTCAAAGTTATTTCTTTTTCTTTATTATCTAACCTAACATTTTATTTTGCCTTCATTTTTTAGAGCATCTACCCTAACATTTTCTTTGATATGGATATATCTATAAAAATATTTTCCTAACATTTTTTTTTTTTAAACAGAATCGGTTACTTTTGTATTATAAAAACTCAAAACCATAGTTCTAGTACATTGATATCGGAGGTTTGGGCGAAGAGGATCAACACCGGGTGCGTAGACCCATTTTCCTCGATTCTGCCTCTATGACTAAAATTGAAAAGAAAACGGCTATATTGCCTGACAAACACACCACCTAACCGACAGAATTTTCAGACCATAGATTTTTAGGGAAGTTTCTGAGTGACCGAGTCATCAGGGATGGGATCTCTCCTGGCACTAGCTTTTGTAGAGGCCTCGGCTTGATAGCTCTGGGTAAGGGCTCTGATCTGCTCTATGGCTTCCTCCAAATGGCTGCACCTTCCTTTCAGATTTTCGATTTCTTCCTTCTGCTTCTCAAGTTTCTTCCGCTTTGATCTGCTGTCTGCTTCATAATCTTCCTTCAGCTCATTGAAATGCTTAACATATCTGTTGATCATGATTGTATGGGTTTTGCACATGGTGCAATCTTTGCTGAAGAGCCTGTCAAGGTTGATTGCGGGTTCCTTGGCATTCTGCTGGTCCTGATGGTCCGCCATGATGCTTGACAGATTGCAGGGAGCTGAGAAGAAGGTAGAAGGATGGGGATCGGGGAGAAGGGGAATGTCGGGAAGAGAATCGCTAATGCAGAAGAGGGAGAGCAGGGGTGAAGGGAGCGAGGAGCGCTGAGGGTTGAGGAGGATGGCCTGAGAAAAAGAACCGAGGCCTATGCAACGATCAAGACACAGAAGATCAGATAAAATTAAAATCACAAAGCATAAACTAGCTTTTACCAGGGGCGAGGAGCGGAGCTCTGGATCCCGTTTAGAGATGGCAGCTTCAGAATAGAGCCTTCGCTTGGAGAAGTTGCAGAGGAGAAGCCTTGCGATGTCATGAACTGTGGTGAGACTGATAACCAGGCAGCGATAAATAGATACAACACGATTATCCCGATGCTTAGTCCAGTTCTGAGAGAATCTGATCTTGTGAGGGGAGAGATCCTCAGGAATGATGTCGCTGTTGTCGAGGAGCCTGCGGAGGGGATGGGCTCGATCACGCGGCCTGAGAATGACCGTGCTACTCAGTTGCTGGTTCATGAAGAGACAGGATTTTGTGATTATACCCGAGTCCTGAGGGTGGATTAGATTCCTTTGATGCCAGGTTAGGATCTCGAGGAGATTTGGAGGTGAGGAGGGAGATTTGGGGCAGGACCTAATACGCAGAAGGTGATGCCTGAGGTGACTGGTGTGCAGGGGAGAGGATATGGGGAATGCCTGCATATGGTATGGCTTTTTCATAAACTTCATCATTTTCCTTGACCTGACCTGTCCGCCTGCCCGTGGCTTTGTTAGCTTGTTCATCTGCCTCTGTGTTGTTTCCTCTGAGAACGTGCTTGAAGGTGACTTCGCTGATACTCTTGATGATATCCATTATCCTACCTTTGATGCTGTTTAAGGCCATTTTCTTGAAATCTTTCCCAGAGGTCATGGCCGCTATGATAATTGCAGAGTCGCCCATGATAAGAAGGTTTTGGAGACCTAGATTTCTGGTGATAGAGGTCCCCAGGAGGAGGCTGTAAGCCTCAGCCTTGTTGTTGGACATGGAGCCTAATCCCCATTCATATTTGACTATGGTTTTCCCCTGGGAATCTTTAATAATTCCATCGACTCCAACTTGGCCCGGGTTATTTTTTGATGCCCCATCAAAATGGAGGGTGGGTCTTCTTTGTTTTTGAATCCAGTTTTTGATTTCTTCCTTGGTTCCTCTCAGCTTCCAATCCAGATTTCCTTTTCCTCTGTTTACATTGATTTGAATTCTTGTTTCATAATTGAATTTGCTCATCCATTCTTTTACACTTGCATCTGTCCCTTCCGGGTCTGCCTGGATTATACCATTTGATTCAATGGTCTTTGTTATGAGTGCAATCGTTTTAGCTAGGGTCCTAGATATACCTGGCTTCATGTTGTTAAATATGCACTTATTTCTGGTGATCCATATCTGCCAGCAAAGGTTTGAGGGAATACTATTCCACAGCCTTGTAGCTATGCTCTTGCTTTTGTTCGATTGGGGAAAACATTTCCCCCAGTCTTTATGAAGGAGAGTGATCTGGTTGGGGAGATCGCCAATGATTAGAGGGTTGGTGATGAGGTTCCAGCAAGATCTCGCAAAGGGGCACTCTATAAAGAGATGGTTGCTACTTTCCTCCGCCTCTCTGCACATGCAGCATATTGAGGGGCCATGGATGCCCTTCTTCCTGAGGTTTTCCGCAGTAAGAATTTTGCCATGGAGGAGGGTCCAATTGAAAAGTTTAACCTTTGGCAGACATTCGATTCTCCAAGCTACTTTGTGAAGTGGCCAATTGTTTATTGCTGAGGCGTTTTGGAGGGTTCTGTAGCCCTCTTTGACCGTGTAATTGCCTCCGTTTGGGTCCCAAACAAACTTGTCATCTGACATTCTATTTGTAGGAGCTGAGCCAATGAGTGAAGTCTTAAGATCAGCCCAGATGTTCATGAGGTCATTGGGGAGGGCGAGAGACTTCCAACCTTTCCAACAGTTCTGATCCCAGAGAGAAATGTCATAGAGAGTTTTGAGGTTTGCCTCCATCATCCATCGTTGTAGGGGCCTGAAATTCAGGAGAGATCCTCTAGCCTCCGAGCCCATAATTCTATCCTCCCAAACGCTGATACCTATACCATTGCCCGGAGCTCTTGAGATATGGAATTTGATTTGGGGGAGAGATTTTTTGATCAGCTTCCACACTGGTGTACATTGTTTGTCAATTATGGTTTCTGAGAGGATATTGCTGTTGACCCCATTCAGATATTTCCTCTTGATGACCTCTTCCACCAGGCTCCTCTCTCACTGAGAATCCTCCATATCAATTTGAAACCCATAGCCATGTTTGCAAGCCTTGGGACTCTAATTTCGAGCCCTCCTTTGTCTAAGGGGAGAATGACCTTGCTCCATTTTACCAAGCTGAATTTTTTTGTGTCTTGCTTTCCTCCTTGCCACAAAAAACTTTGAATTATCAGCTCCATGTGCTTATGGATGCTCGCTGGAGCAAGAGTAGTGACGAATTGATATATTGGGAGGGCTGAAAGGATGGCCTTGATGAGAATTGTTCTGCCCGCTAAATTAAGCCAATACACTCCCCAGCTCTGGAGCTTCCCTCTCAATTTTTCAATTAGCTTAACCCAAATCTCAGTTTTGATTGATTCCTTGGCTAAAGGCAGCCCCAAATACATAAAATGGGACCAGTTCCCTTGGGCAGGGATCTCCATGATTAAAGAGATTCTCTGGGTTATGTGTCTTGGGACATTCCAAGTGTAGATCATGCACTTGTTGTTGCTTAGTTTACCTCCAAAAGCTTGAAGGAAGAGGTCCAGTGTTTCCCTGAACCTCCGGTCCATAAGGCTTGAGGCGCCTCCAATTAAAAGAGTGTCATCAGCAAAAAGGGAGTGGTTAATCCCTTTGGTTCCTCTGACTATATCGATCCCTATTATTTCCTTAATCCTTCGCTTATTCTCCAGATGCAAGCTTAGAGTTTCAGCCATGATAATATAGAGAAAGGGAGAAAGCGGGCATCCTTGCCTCAATCCTCTTGAACTTTTGAAGGCGATACAGGGCCTACCATTGATGAGGGGAGCTGTCCAGTTGAAAGAAATGCATTCCATGACCCTGCTGGTGAAGTGCTCAGAGATACCAAAATTCTTCAAAACGGCCTGAAGGAATGAGTGGTTAACCCGGTCAAAGGCGTTCGCCATGTCAAGTTTGATGATCATGCCCCTTTCCTTTCTGGATATACTGCTGTGGATTGCCTCCTGTATGAGAATTACATTATCCGTTATATGTCTCCTAGGGACGAAACCTCCTTGGTTCTCAGAGATGAGGGAAGGGAGAATTATTTTAAGCCTGTTTGCCAAGATCTTAGTGATGATTTTGTAGGAGACATTTCACAAGGATATAGGGCGGAATCTATCAAAGGATTGAGGGTTGGGGTCTTTAGGGATGAGAGCCAGATGGGAGGATTTAATGCTGCTGCCCATTTTACATTTTGTGAAGAAATGTTTTGCCATTCTTATGTAATCCTTCTTGATAATTTCCCAATGGGTTCCGAAAAAGGCCACTGTGAAACCATTCGGGCCTGGAGCCTTGTCCAAGGGCATGCTGTGTATTGACCATTCTATTTCCTCCGTCATGACCTCCTTGTCCAAATATGCATTTTGGGCTTCTGAGATCTTGTTCTCAATTATTTTGAGGAAATCCGGGTTTTCCTGGTAATGAGGATTAACAGTTAGTAGATTTTGAAAATGCTGGGACACTGCTTCCTTAATCTCCTCTTGTTCTGTTAGGACCCTTCCCTCCACCATTATCCTTTCAATGTTATTCCCTGCTCGCCTTAGTTTGAGGCTGTTATGAAAAAAGGAGGTATTTTTGTCTCCTGAATTGAGCCAGAGGCATCGGGATTTCTGCCTTTGCTCTTCCTCTTCCATTTGGTTCTGATTATACAGTTCCTTGTACAGTTCATTTTCTTTCCTTTGATCTTCTTCTGTATCTTGGACGCTTTCCTTTTCTTGGTTCCATTGAGCTAGCTTCATTTGGAGATCGATTTTTTTTTTCCCTTCCTCTGTTGCGTATTTCCTTGCCCATTGTTTGATGGCTGTCCGAAGAAGCTTGAGCTTGGTTTCCCAGATGAAATGAGGGGAGCCCGAAATGTCCATTGCCCAGTGATCCTTTATCAAGTTTCTAAAGTCTTCGCTGCTGTCCCATGCTCTATTGTACTTAAAGGGAATCGGTCCCATATTTTTCCCCTTGTCCAAATGCAGAGCCACTAGTTTATGGTCTGAAATGTAGCCTTGGATAATTGTGCTTTGTATCCTTGAAAAGTTGGCCACTATTCTCTCTTGGGCCAAGATACGATCCAGCCTCTCTTTGATGTTGTTTTTGCCTGTCCTCTTATTTGACCATGTGAAACGCCCGTTTTGGGGTGGGATGTCAACTAGACTGTGGGCTTGGATGATTTCTTCTAATGCTTCTCTTGAAGGGTCTGCAAAGAAATTCCCTCCCATCTTCTCTTCTGCACTCCTAATTAAGTTCAGATCTCCTCCCAGGAAGATGTTCCTTCCTTGGGCAGTCATAAGATCTAAGGTGATTGACTCCCAGCAAGAGGTTTTTTCTCTAAATTGGGGGGGAGCGTAGACATTATAAATTGAGTATTCTTCTGTCATGGATGTGTTTTGCATGTCTAATCTAATCCACCATCTATTCTGCCTGCAATCTTTGAGTTTCCATTTATTTTTGTCCCAAATTGTCCCTATTCCTCCTGAGGCTCCCACTGCGCTCATTGCTATTCCTTCATAATTTCTGCTTCTTTTCATGCTGTTTTGGAATTCCTGTTCAGTGATTTTGGTCTCCTGGAGTAGGAGGAAGTCTGGATGTTCTGATTTTAAAAGGTCTCGGACTGCATTGGCTTTTAGGGAGGAGCCCATCCCCCTACAATTCCAAGAGACCAAAATCATCATTTACCTTGTTTGTTGTGGGCCTCGGATTTCTCTTTCATCTTCTCTCCACTTCCTTTGGTCTTGTCTAGATATGTATCCATTGGCTGTTGGGTCCCCGTGGCCATTTCTTTTGCAGCTGTCTCATCCCTTATCTCTTTGTTTGATTTCCTTCCCACTTTTCTTGGAGGGTCAGTGGAGGTGATGTTTTCTTTTGACTTGTTCCTAGTTAGGATTCTTCCAACTATTGGGGGGGGGAGCTCTGCGGGGGGGAGGAAGGGGTTTCCATGGGGCCTTTCGAGGAAGGGGGAGGGGAAGGAGGGTCTTCTGCCGACAGAGATTCGAAAGGATTGGAGGAGGAAGGGATGGAAGGGTCAACTCCAGAGGGTTGGGAGGGGGGGATGGGGGGTTCAGAGGGGGCCTTTGAGGATGCTCCTGGAGGGGGGTTTGGTTTTTTCTTCTTTACTATTTCCCATGCTTCTTCTGGAGCTTCTACATTGTTAACCGAATTTACTGATTTATATTTACTGCATCTCTTAGCAAAATGCCCGTATTCATGACATACCTTGCACTTGAATGGCAGCTGCTCGTAGTCCACTTGCTGAATATGCGTCCACTGATCGAATTTGAGTTTGATAGCTTCTGGTAACCCTTCCCCAAATCGACTTCTACGCAGATCCGTGCGCATGCGTGCATGTTCTCCTTGGGCTCAGATCTGTCGATGTATTTCCCAACAGCGTTCCGGATGGCTTTTACAAATTCGTCTCCCCAGCAGTGTAGAGGCAGGTGGGGAAGGCGAACCCAAACCGGGACAGCGTTGGGAACATCCATCTCAGGATCGAAGTCGGGGGTCCATCTATTGAGGTAAAGGCCTCTGGTATCCATAAAGTAAGGCCCATTACGGAAGATGAGATTACGATCCTCCACTGATTCGAATAGGAAGGTGAAGAACCCCCTTCCACAGAACCTTATTGCTATCTTTCCTTGGACCATCGAGTTCTAGTTTCTTTCTACCCAGCGTTGGACTGTGCGGGGAGAAGGCCATAGTCCCATGAACTAGCCTACCAGGCCTCGTTCTGCTAGTGCAACAGCAGCTCTCCTCGGTAGGGTTGGAGGGAGCGAGACTTCTGGAATTTCATCAAGTTTTTTGATAAATTTTGAAGCTGTATGGCGGATTTTCTCCGAGGCGTTCTCTGGGATGAGCGAAGAAAAAGACTTCTCCAGATCGTCCTGATCCTGAAAGGGAGGATCCATTGCGGACTAGGGCAGCAGCACGGAAGGCGCTCCAGCGAAGGACCAGAGGGAGGGGATGGAAGAAGGCCCTGAGAAGGAAGGGGCAGGAGGCCCAGGCGATCAACAGAGGGGGAAAGCGGCCTAGCAGCAGCGCTGCCAGGCGCAGGCACACAGAGGGGAGGTCAGAGGCGCAACTGGGCGCGGGATCGCCAGAGCGCGCAGTCCTCCATCAAGGTCCTACAAGGGCCTAACATTTTTTATTCAACATTCTTTTTGTACATATCCTATCTTAACATTTTGTAAATACATTTTAATTTTTTGTCTAATTTATTCTAACTTATCAAAACCAAAAAATGCTACAATAGAGGCCATCATGGAATGCTAACGGAAGTGTGTGGGAACACGGATTTGTCGGAGGAGAACAACAACATCAAGACAATGGTTGTAATCTCTTCTTGATTTAATGTATATGCAACTATCGATTGATTTCCTACATAATATGTCATCTCACATGTTTATGGCTTAAAGTTTCTTGACTTGTTAAGTAGGTTGAGTGCAGTTTGTCTATTATCATGGTTGTTGTTTTCTATTGTTTACTTGTTTTAGGTGCTCGAAGAAGGAAATGGGAGATATCTGGAGCGAGAAAGCAAGGTCATCACCAAACAGGATAAGTGTACTAAGAGGTACGACCTCTTAATTGGTTATAACCTAAGGAAATATTCCTTAGAATGTCTTGTTTGTGGCTAGACCCAGTCTCAAGCTAGAGGAATTGTTTGTGTCCGCACTTAGAATTTTACTTCACCACAATAGGAAATCCCAATATGAATGTTCTCGAAAATTCTAGGTTTAATGGAAATGTCAAGAGGCATAGTAGCACTGATGTTTCCCATGTTACCCTCTGACAAGAATCTACGCACCAGGACAGGCATTTGAAGTGGAGGCATGGGGCAATGAGAAATAAACACTTCAATACATGAAGGCATCTCACTGAGACTGGGAATAAACAAAGAATAATGATGGAGACCATTCCAAGGAGTTTCACCCAGAGACATGACCTCATTGATACTCTTGTTAGTGGGGAATGTCTCGTTCAAAGGATCTGGAGAATCCCAAGAACCAAGCCAAGGAGATGGGACATAAGTTTCCAAGTTCATACTGAAAACAATATGACTTTCTGAAGTGGCCATCGAAGCTAAGACGATTTCTTGATAATTTTGCTCCAATGGACTTAAAGGCATAGAATCGCCAAATGAATCAATTTGATCCAGGGTAGGAAGAATCCAAGGATCTGTAGAAACTAAGATCGTATTGATTGAAGTAACATTCAAGGGTGGGAAGGTAAAAGTACCCATTAAAGCAGAGTCTTTTAAAAGACCTGCCCCCAGACTCTCGTAAGGAACCTTAATATTTCGCATGTAAGGTACATTATTGTTTGATGAACCAGAAGAGAAGAAAGACAATTGATCGACTGTGACAAATTTTCCTTCGTGAGGAAAATGAAGCACCTAGAACAAAGAAGAAACCATAGAGAACATAGCGTGGGTCTAGATTCACCCGAGAAGAAGGTTGTAGTTGAGATTTGCATCTACAACTTCTACTTCTATTTCAACGGTCTTTCCTTCAAATGTAATCGACAAGTTTGTGAGAGTACCATATGGACGTGAGCCTCTGCCGTCAAAGGTTTCCAAGGTGTTTGGGAATTGGTTAAGAGAAGGAGAGCCAATGGCCTTCCAACATGAAATAGACATGATGTAGGTAGAAGCACCTTCATCAATAACAATCTGATGGATTGTATTTCCTTTGATAAGAACTTGTATCAAAAAAGTAATATGATGTGGAAGATGAGGAACGTGGCTTTCAAGATCAAAGGTTATCAGACTTGAATCAGAAGGATCAATGACACCTATAGTAGACAACAATGACTTCCATTGCATTGGACAGGTTTGAAGAAATTCCAAGGCAGACATTGCTGAAGGTGCTTGAGATAAATCCTCAACAGTATTGTACTGTTGTGCAGCTCTAGCATTCAGATTGTAAGATGAATTTTGAAGTACACCCTTGAGAGGTGGTTGGATTACAGAATCATTGTTAGGGTGCTCAATATGGAGTGGACCAAAACTGGACGGAGTAGAAGTGGAAGGTATATCTGTGTCTTCTTTCTCCACGATATGATTTGAGTATGTATCGACTTTAGGGATTTAAATAAATCTTGTCCAAAAGACAATTACCCCACCACTTTTATTGATCAAATTGTTGATGAATGTGTGGGTAATGAACTTTTTTTCGTTCATGGACGGATTCTATGGTTACAATCAAATTACTAGCCTTTATTTGTCCTTGGGGCACGTTTGCATACAAGAAGATGCCTTTTGGTCTTAAAAATGTTGGAGCTACTTTTAGCGAGCCATGTCTTATGCTTTCCACGACATCAAGCATGTTATCGAAGCTTACTTGGATGAATTAGCTTCTCGTTCTCACAAGAGAATTGATCATCACAACCACCTTTGGTTACTTTTTGAGAGATGTCATTTTTACAAAATTTGGTTGAGTCCGAATAAGTGTGTTTTCGCGGTCACTTCTGGTCGGCTGTTAGGATTCATTGTATCGAATAAAGGGATTCAAATTGATCCTTTCAAGGTTGAGGCAATAATTCAGTTGCCTCCCCTGTATTCAATTCACCAACTTTAAAGTCTCTAAGGAAAGGTAAATTTCTTGAGGAGATTTATAAAAAATTACGTCGAGATTACCAAGGGATTTATGCGTTTGCTCAAGAAAGGAGTTCCATTTTTATGGGATGACTTCACGCAATGATATTTTAATTCTTTGAAAAAAGCATTAACCTCTGCTCCATTGTTGATTCCACCAGACTATGGCAGAGATTTCCTTTTGTATCTCGTTGCGGCAGAATCAACCATCGGTATGATTCTGGTTTAGGAAGATGATGCTCTCACTGAGCATGTAATCTATTACTTGAGTTGAGGCTTAGTAGGACCTAAGATACACTATTCTCCCATTGAGAAATTGGACTTGGAAACTGTCCATTTTGTCAGCGGCTTTGCCATTACATTCTGCTGCGCAAGACGTTCGTCTTAGCGGCTGCCAATCCTTTTCAGTTTGTCCTCAGTAGGAAAGTGATTGGGGGCAAGTATAATCGATGGATTATTATTTTGCATGAATTTGATCTTGAGTTATTATCAACCAAATATAAGAAGCCATTAGTTTTTGCGGAATTGATTTTAGAGCTGCCTTGTGAGGAAGCCATTGTTTATGAGGAAAATTTTCCCGACAAACATTTATTCCTCATTTCTTCACAAGATCCCTTGTACAGAGATATCATTATATATCTCTAGACTTCGAAGTTTCCACCTACCTTCTCTAAAGATGAGCATCAAAAGTTATGTCAGCTTGCCAAAAACTATGTTATCATTGGTGATACATTATATCGCAGAGGGGTTGACTCAATCCTTAGGCGTTGCTTAACTTTGGAAGAAGCTGAGTTCGTGCTTAATGATTGCCATAGTGGAGCTTGTGGCGGTCATCTATTAGGGCTTGCAACAACCTAGAAAATCTTGCGTGCGGGTTACTTTTGGATTTCAATTTTCAAAGGCTGTATTGAAGTGGTCAAATATTGTCATCCTTGTCAAATTTATACTCCGAAAATGCGCGCGCATCCAGCTCTACTTTTTCCTGTTATCACTATCAGTCCATTTACGAAGTGGGGAATTGATTTTACTACTTGTAATCAGCCTTCGGCGGTAAATCACAAATATATCATTGTGGCCGTAGACTACTTTATGAAGTGGGCTGAGGCGATGCCTACTTACAAAAATGATAGTGAAACAATAACATTGTTCCTCTTCAACCAGGTTATTTCACGTTTGGTATCCCAAGAGAGATTGTCACTGACCATGGCAGTCACTTCCAGAATCAATTGATGATTGAATTGGATCTCAAGTTGGGCTTCCGGCAGGAGCATTCGTCTCCATATTATCCTCAGGCCAATGGGCAAGTCGAGGCCATGAATAAGTCCCTCAAGACTATCTTGCAAAGGACAATTGATAAAAATCGATCCAATTGGCACATCATGTTGTACCCGACGCTCTAGGCATATCGAACCTTGGTTAAGACTGCCACCAGTTTTACTCCTTTTCAACTAGTTTATGGTCTAGAATCTATTTTAGCTATCGAATGTGAAATTTCGTCCCTTAAGCTAGCTGTAGAAATTCTTCCAGAGATGTCTAGTCTCGAAGAAAACCTCGTTCATTTGGAACATCTTGATGAGCAGCGTTGAGATGCAGCCATAATAAATGAAGCCCATAAGAAGAGGATTAAAACTCAGTATGATAAAGTTGTCCGTCCTCGCGTTTTTTTTGAAGGCGACCTTGTCTTAGTCTATGACCAAGATAAAGATGCCCTGGGGGCAGGCAAATTCAAGTCTATGTGGTATGGTCCCTTTATAGTTAAGCAAGTTTGGAAAAGGGGGCTTATGAATTAATTGATTTTGAAAGGAACAAGACGGCGAAGCCCCAAAATGGGCTCTACCTTAAGAAGTATTTTGATAGGCTTCAGACGAGCGATTACTTGTTTGTATATATTGTATCTTTGTACATATTTGTTTGGAATTTTGTGATATTGACATTTTTGATCTTCTTTGGTAGGTGTTGATGGATGGTTTGATATATTTCAGATTCACCGATGGTGCTAGTCAGTACACTCAGAATCTTTCTTCTGTATCTTGGGTGATTTATTATCCATCTGGCCAGTTGATGGTGTCGAGGGGAGTATGTATTGGCCCTGCTTTGAATAACATTTCCAAATATAATGTCGTTCTTAATTTACTATCCGAAGCAATATATTATGGAATTGATTTGTTGGTAATTTATCTAGACTCATTGCTGGTGGTGTCATAGTTAAATAACATTTATCGGGTTCGTGATCCTTATTTATATCGCCAATGTTTGAGAGTGAGAGTGTTGCAACAATCATTTATTTATATTACATATGTTCACATTCCACGATCTGACAATTCATTAGCAGACTCTATTGCTAATCAAGCATTAGATTGGCACATTAATCATTCGTCAAATTAAATAACATCAAAAATCAAATCTGTATATATATCATAAAATCGCCTATACATAGATAGAGTGTTAAAAAAATAATATACAAAATTGGGACAAGATGCCCTTAAAATTTAGGTTCATACCCATAATCATGTCCAGTCATACATAGGTCTGTCTATCGACCCAGCTCAGGATGAGCGAATAAAAAGTTAACATTGGCCATCTGCTGAAGTATACGTACCTAGTCCTGTGGTACTCCTACCACATGGCGCTGCATCTCCTCAGGTAGATCCTCTATGGCTATCATAGGTACCTGGTGAGTTAGTCTCACCAAGTTTCTCTGAACTGCATCTAGGACTCTCTCTGTCTCAACTGCTGCCTCTTCGACCCCTCTTCCACGACGCCTATGCCTCGGGAATCGATTTGGCCTCATTGGACCCACATTTGGAACATGGTCATTTTGTCAGTATTTTGTCTCATCAAAAATATTTCTAAGTTAATTTCATATTTAAAAAATATTATAAAATTCACAAAAGTTTAAAAATGGTTACCTATGTCTCCCCATGCCACGTTTGGCGGCAACACTAAGTTTGGATCTCCTTGGAAATCCATACCGTCATATGGGTAGTCATTGACTGCGATGATCTGTTGCTCCCACCAGGTGAAGAAATCATCATCAAAAGTCTTCCTAGGCACGTCCCCACCTCCAAGGAATTTCATTAGGTCTGCCCATCTACCCATCTGTGGATGTCTAGGGCTGCTGATGGACACTGATACTCTGGGACGTAGCCTAGGTACCTTCTTGAAGAAGTATGAACACAATATGGTCCCATATCTAAAGTTATTTTCCTGAACCTTCTGTATAGAGGTCAAGTGGATCTTCATGTTAGTCAGAAGAGGCGTGCACCAATCAAATACCATGGTAAGACATTCCACTGCCAGGCTCATGGATACTCGTGATGCCTGATGCAGTGAAGCTGACCCATTTACTCGTGCAATGGTAAATATCAGAATCCTCAGAGATAAAATTTCCATGTGTTTGATTGGAATTTGACTTCCAATCTTCTCTGGATGTCCAGGACAATATATATGCACATAGTATTCTACTGAAAGACTACTTCTTGTCCTACCAGTCGAATGCATGACCTCCCCTCTTCAGGAGAGACCTGTAATAAAGTAGATGTCTTTGACCTCAATTCGTAGAGGCATCTGGTCTATCATGAAGGCATCATCCTCTGCACTCTAGTAGTGGATCAATAGCTCATGCAAGTTCGTATTGGCTTTCATGTTTGGCATTTTGAAGAATTTCAATAAGCCACAACCTCTCAGCACGTCTAATGCAGTTTGGTCATTCATTACCTCATTATCAATATTGGTATGCTCTCTTTCTCTCCAAGTGATATTCATCATGCAAAAAATTAGAGTTCTAACCATTAGGTTTTGTGTTTAAACTTTAACTCGCGTACACGCGGGTTCCCTTTACACATAGTAACGTGTAGGGCCATCGTATACGTGGGTTGCTCACATCCAACCTGTGTGTATGTAGAGTTGGATTTTTGGGCATAATTTCCTATGGTCAAAACTTTAAGAAAACTTCTAAAAACTATCACAAAACATTGCAAGTGTTATTTGAGGGTTACCTGATAAGTTTGGGGTGATTTGAATGGTCCAATTGTTCAGAGGAAAGCTTGCTCCTTTTTCCTCGACAACTCTTTTCTCCAAAGAGAAATGAAAAAGCTGTGAGTCCAAAAGTCATTATATAACTTTGAAATTGAAAAATATTTTTCAAAAATTGATTTTTGTCTCATGGATTTTTTTGACCTGTGGGCTTGGAGTGTCGAGATTGGGTTTATTTTGGAGACCTTATTCGAGATGTTATTTCGATCCCATGATTGCTGACCTGTCATGGTAGTTATCATTCACTCACTGGCATTTAGGTTACGGAAAACCATTTTCCGTTGCGTCTTGCACACAGGCTCCATTCAACGATGCGTTAGCCATAGGGCCATCCTGATCGTATCTTGGTTAGCAAACCATTTTCACTCACCGATTTCGAAATCATGATGCGATGGTAGAACCATCCTTTACATGGGCATCTTAGTTAGAAACTCACTGACATTTGTTGCCCATGCTGCTATATTAAGTAGGCTCGGGAGTCCTCTTTAGTCCCGCCATGACTGATGCATTGAAGACACATTCTCCTTTCTCCCGCACTAATTTCTGACCTTATACCCTAGAGGCTCCTTTGTGTCGAGTTGTACTACTACATTGCATTTTGACTATTTGCACCTTTTGGCCTTGCGCTGGCTTCACTTGGACTTGTGTTTAAGCCACTTATTTGACCATGTCTTCTGCAAAATCAAACCATTCATTCACTTAGCTTCTACAACTTGACGCATCCTTTTACCCGTGGAAAGAGCATCCCTTTGAGTGTCCTTGACTAGTTTCACCTCCCTGCATTGAACATAGGAATGTTCCCCTCCCATGAACTAGATCATCTGCTTCAATGACACTCATTCTTACCACTGTACTATAACATTCTTTATTCTTTTTCCAGCTTAAAGAAAAAGACAAAAAAATTATATATTCAAAAAAAAGTGGGAACGGGACAACATTTCCATATTTTGTTGGTAGCTAGAGTTAGTCGTGTTGGCCTTGACCAAAGCACTTAAAAGAAAGTCTCTCCTCCATTTGGACAGGGTTTTAGTTTGACTTAGGTATGCCTTAACCTTGTTATTGAGTAAGTGCTCCTCCGATTGGTTACCTCTTCCAATCATATGGAGATTTTTTTCATTCCTCCTACATGACAAACTTATACAAGTTATCATATGCTGCCATATAGTCATCATTGTGTTGTGCTTTTGTTCAAGGGAAGTAAGCCTGAGTCAGCCTCTCTGTGGTGTCTCTTGACCTATTTTTCAGTCAGCCATCCCTGGTTGTCAGTGTCATGTTTGTCATCACATCAATTATATTGGTCCTTTGCTTGTGCCAGTTTGAGAAGGTCTCCATTGACTTCTTGCTGGTGGGTCTTGTCCTTATCGACTACGACATATTTCTCTGAGGTCAGACCTAGAGCCGCACCCCGACCCTATTTTCATTATTGATAGGTCACCTTGTGCTCAGCATCGATCAATATCATGGGTATTTGATTGAGTGGTTTCCCTTGTGTTCGACATTAGCTTTCATTATCACACATTGGTATTTGTGCAGTGCCTTTGTTTCCATTTGACCCTATTGGTGGATTCCTCGTCTCTGTGTCAGCTTTCATTATTGGTTGGTTTAGAGGGTTTCTATCGTGCGCTAGCTACATCTTGTGTATGCTGGAGGGTTACTACATATTTTTCATCCGATTTCTTCCACATTATTGGCCTACGGGTTACACTTTCACTAGATTGATGAAGGATGCCTTAATGCATTCCTTCTAGCGGATCTTTTCCTATCGACTACAACTCATTTTCTCTGGGAAAAGATCTAGAGTCCATTTGGAAGTACCTTGGGGGTTGTCAGTGGGAAACCATCATTGTCCCCTGATTGATAGATTCTTCCAGGTGTTCGACTTCAACTCATTCATTTGCACTTGTTAGATTGTACTAGGTACCTTGACTCTAATTATCATTATCAGTGAGTAGTCTCGCGTTTGTTAACGGTATACATCAATGACTGGTAATCAAATGATTTCTCACATGGTCAACTTTAGATCATTTATTCCCATTGGGTAGAAATGTACCACGGCGGTCGATGAAGACCCTGGGATGCATCAACATGTTTTGGTTCACTTGTCAGTTGCTCCTGTTGCTGCTAGTTGACACCATCCACCTTATATGTTGCAGTTCTTCACAACAACATCTTATATGCTGGCATCTGAGTTGCGATGTAGTATCATTTTATTCCATCATGTTCATTTGGTACTATTGGGATCAGTTGACATCAATGATCAAATTTATCTTTCAACATCATTGATCATCTTCTTATATGTGATATTCACACATGTACTTTTTTGATCACGATTAGATGATTCATTATGTACTTTCAGTCCTTTTATACTTGTATACATATTAGATCCTCTTATACTTGATATGTGGCCATGCTTTACTTTATCTGAGCATGGGTATGCTTACCTCAGACAACAGTTTCTTTCTGATCTCTTTTTGATGGCTTGGCAGGTTGAATTCTGGTGAAGTCCTTCTCAGTCTCGACAAGATTCTTTCCATATACTTAATACATTTCGGCCATCATGTACCCCTTCTGAGCTCATATATTAGGGGGCATCTGTTATAGCACCATTTATCACCCTTGGTATTTGTGATGCTTGGTTTATGGCCTAGGGCAACCGCTCCTTCCAGACTTGGTCCAAATATTTAAAAACAGTGTTTTATTCCCTATACGCTACTTTTCCCTGAGATAAAAGCGTGTACACATGGGTCAGTCAATACCCAACCTGCATATTTGTGTTAAACACTTAAAAAAATTAAATTTCCTTAATTATGGGCAGAGTTCACGGGTTTTACCTGTTGATTTCCTCCTAGTGCCCGTGGCCCAACTGTTTCCCAACTAAAAAACTAATTGGGAAAGGTATAAGTACACCTCTATGTGAAGGTCTTAAGAGAGAAGAGATAGAGTTATTATACTGAGATTACAACATACATACCTTAAGGAAACTTGATATACCATTTTATGGAAACACCTGTGATGGCTCTCTAAAAGAGGTGAAGATAGATCAAATCATCATCATATGAATTGGAGGAGCACCATAGGTGATATGTCATCACATGTGCTTGTGGATCCTCTTTAGACTTTCCTTCGAATTGGGAGAATCGCTTGGAATTTTAGTTGGAACCGGAGGCCAATAAGGCGAATGAAGAATGGGATCATTCGTGAGCCTCAAGACATTGGGTAGCTCCAATGTGGCCAAGAAAGGAAATTGCATGTTAAACGACATATAAGGTCTTTCAGGAGACTTGAATTGCGGGTTCCAACCTTGCTGATAAGGATTTTTCCCCCACAATGGAGGATTTTGTCCCCACTAAGGGTTACTTGACCATAAGGTGTATTTGGTCCAGGGTAGGTTTGATATTGACCCACCATAGGTTGCTGATAAGCATTGTACATGACATATGAGTTATAAGGTTGTTGAACCTGTTGACCCTGGACATAAGGAGATTGACCCTTCTGCTACAAGGGTTTACCTTGGGATTGCAAAGGCTGACCTTTTGATATACATATAAAGCTTGCTGTTGCAAAGGTTGATCTTGTTGCTGCAAAGGCTAACTTTGTTATTGTAAAGGTTTACCTTGTTGCTACAAAGGTTGGCCTTGTGAATACAAAGGTTGAGTAGATTGCTGAACAAACTGAGTCTACGACTACAAAGGCTACTGAGACTGTGGCAAAGGTTGCCCCTACTGCTATAACAGTTTCCCTTGCTACTGCAATGTTTTCCCTTGCTATTGCAAAGGTTTCCCTTACTGCAGAAAAGGTTTACCTTGGAGTTGCAAAGGTTGTCCTTGCTGTTGCAAGGGATTCTAGACAATTTCTTATGATATACCTTGTGGGTATTGATAATTCTCAAATTGAATCTGACCATATCCACTAGGAATAATGGATTGACCAGGCTGAACGTAAGCTCCTGCTTGAGGAATGTAAGACGAATTAACCAAGTCTTGCGAACCATATGGGACATAAGCCTGTTGGAGTGGAAACTAAGCCATAAAAGGTTGCTGATATTGAATTTTACCTGACTCGGATTGACCAACGAGGTTAGGAATACTACCATAATAAGGTTGATTTCAATCCAACCATGTGAGTTTGTAATCCACTCACATTGGTTTCACCTGATGCAAGAGAAGTATTCGAATCTTGCCCCCCATGCGGTGGAACATTCTGTCCACTTGACGGAGGGGTAGAAGAACTAACTAAAACCTAACCTAAAATAGTCAGTTGTACCAGAAGGGTTGGTTGAAATGACGAGATAGGCTGTGATGGAATCCTAGGTTGAACAAGAACTGAGGTGACAACAGTTTGTATAGAAGTTTGAGAGGTCGTGGTCGGAATGAACGGACCATATGTAGGCATGGCATTTGAAGACCAAATGGGGTTTTGATATAATGACAAAGCACTATGAGTACCTAAAACTAACTGAGCTAAGGTTGTATAGCCAGGTGGCAACATGGGTCCACAAGTTTCAGGAAAGGTGAGAGACAAGACTCTTCATGTATAAGGAAATCCTTCTGGAGGAAATTCATATCCTTGCTCATCATCGACATGAGGAGTATGGGTAGTGGAAACTTCCGAATGACCCAGAGAAGTGGTTGAGATTTCAGCTTTTGACTCATATATGGAAACAATTGGTGATGAGGAACCCAATATGTACAAGGAGACAACTCCAAAGGAATACCAGGCCAATCGTAAGGACAATAGGGATGTTGAGGAGATATCACAATAGGATCAAATAACAGATTCGACGAATAGATAACAAGCCTTTGTGGACTCTCAAGAGTCTACAGACTCTTAGTAGTCTGAATAGGATTATTAGGGGTATCAGGATTAGATTCTTGAGGTGACTAGGAATCTAAGGGAGGTGGATGATAAGAAATAGATTGGATGCTTTGAATAATCCCAAGTTAAAAACCTTAATCTTCAAGTGATTGAGGAAGCTCCGGATGAACTCCTTGGGAGGACCCTTCAGTATCAGACAATGTAGAGGAACTATGAGATGAACTTAATGGTTCAACCACGATGACTTCCTCTAAAAAGAAAAAAAGTAAAGGAGATTCGTTGAGGTATTTTTAACAATCTTGAAATTAATAGGGAATTACTCAATATTGGTCCAAGAAACAACTACTTAGGTTCAACATGTTAATTGCGGGTGGTTATTTTTATTAATAAAAACTTTTCCTTTTTCATCTTTTATGAGTCGAGAAAAGGACGAAAAGGTGACTCTTGTCTCTTTCGATGGTTTAGCAATCTTGAAAGGACAAGTTGCTCAATGATATTTTCAAATTTAAAGATTCAGAAAAGATCGAGATGAATACTCAGGTGAATCTAGGTAAAAGGAATACTAAGTAACCGTGAACTGCAATATACATCTCAACAAATAAATTTACCAAGGACTTGACGTACGTACAGACAATCTCCCCAAATGCTGTGTTCGGTGTATCACGTTTATAGAGTGGCAGACTTTGCTTCCTATGGATAAAGGTTTGCAACCAATGGGGGTCTCCCTTTATATACTGGATGGTACGGGGAGCAAAAGTCCATACTAGTACTATCTAATGCCGAAGTGAATGACAACTGCTTAGTTTTATAGACACCGGAACACGTCTCTAACCTAGACCACTAAGTATGAATGTTAATGTTTTAAATGCTCCTTAGATTAATTAATATATTTTAAATTTGATCTTGGAATTATGTTTTGATTTCAAGGCCTTAACGATGTTACTTGTTCCTAAAATGAAACTAGATGATGAAATGAAATCCTCCAATTTGATGAAAGTTATCTATGTAGGGAAGAAGATCACTAAAATGATGCATCAAACCAATGCAAAAGTGTTAGAAAATTATATATTACAGAGCAATGGAAGACTTAAAATATTGCATAAATATAAACACAAAAAATGCATAAAACAAGAGAGACATAGATATACGTGGTTCATCCAATTTGGGCTACATCCACGGAGAAATAGTCAGTCCTTCCTTTTGTATTATCCAACAAACTGAAGAGATACAACCTACAACAGATTCGATGTAATTCTCTATTTTCTCTCGCTCAATCTCCTCTCTCTTTCTCGCTTAGAATACAGATCTACATAGACGCAACAAGATTCCCTCATATATAGCAAGGGGTTGCCTTCGAGGGAAAAAACTCTAAATTAAACACAACTTCTACCGTCAGATCTTCGCCTAATGAATGGCCTAGATTGACTACGAAATTACAACATTTTACAAGTCAATTTTACATCTATTTTTTGCTTCGGGGGCACTACCCCCGATCCCCCACCAGGGGGGAGCCCCTAAAGATCACTTCCACCCCTCCTGGACCCCCCTTGTAGTGCAAATACTATGGGCGGCTTTGTCACCACATTACGAACTAGGGTTCAATGCGGTGATAGCTATGAATAAAGAAGATAATCAGGCTCCACACCCAACAAAAAATGCATCCATGACAATCTTCAAATGCTAAATGCAAAAACATGAAAACTAATCTTTCATATATTAATAAAATGCAATGCCAAAACAAACCTTAAAGCAAAACTACCTTAAGATATAATGATGATATTTTTCTTTTCACTTTAGTGCAATCAATGTAATCTAATGCAAAAATTAATAGAGAATGAAAGCAAGCCAACAAACATGAAAATATCTTTCACATTAATGATTTGAATGCAACAAAAATGCTTCAAAAACTATGAAAAGATAAACACTTTCACTTTCACTTTTTGAAACACAAAACTCAAAGCAAACACTTCCTTTCGATTCAAATGAGACAATCAATTTGTAATCTATTGTTTGTCAAATATAACCTAAGAGACTTTCTCAGTATCTACTCAATCCAACACTAACGAAAACACTAGAACCAAAATCGATATGGAAAGGATGTCCAAATAACACATGTAATCAATCTCTGATGAGAAGACCAACGAGTGGATGAAGGTTGACCTAGAAGACCTAGAAACCCTAAAAGGCTAATCAAACTTCAAACACACTTAAACCAAGTTAAAAGGTGATTGCAATTAGATAGTAAAAGGGTAAACTAAGATCACACTGGTAAATCATTGGGAGAAGGCAAAAAGAACTAAAAATAAGAAGACAAACCCTAATTTCTTTAACTTCTGCAATCATCTCACCTGTTAAGAGAAAAACAACGATGATTGCTACTGTAATCAACAAACCTGTGATATCATCACGACTGTCAGGGCTAAAGATGAGATGGGTGAGAAAAACAAAGAAAAAACACAGAATATTCAAGAACAACTCAAATCAGCAACCTTCAAGCATCTACCAGAAAGTGAGACTGACTACAGACAAGCAATGAGGTCTAAGAATGAATGGTTGATCAAATTCGTCAAAAGACAAGCTAAAGAAATGGAAGGAAAGGCTCATAGGCTATCCAACGAAGTCTCTATTTTGTTGACAAGGTTAATCCTCTCTGCAGACATAGATGATCCCTCTAGCCCAATGAGTGGGTCTATCAACTGAAGTGACAATAAACTAGAAATCTTCCTAGCTTATAATTGAAAATAATAATGAAAGAGGTGGCCTACCTCATTCAGATGCTATTCTTATTTCCTTTGTTGAGGGCCTTGAACCACTTGTGTCATGGACTTGTTCCTAATTCTATCAATGTTTATGTACCTGCACAAGTGATCAAGAGACAACAAAGCATGCCAAAACCAATAGAAAATCCAATAACAACTTACTTGACTGATCACGGAATGTCAAGCTAAATAATACATGAACATATATATTTTTGGGAAGATGAACCAATGGTTTTATATTATTAAGACATAAATGGAAGCTTAAAACCAAAGTGTTGATGTTGAAACGCTCTCCTTGAGTGGTAATCCAATTCCAAGCCAAGAACTCTACAAGCACTCCTTCTCCAAGTCTACTTAATAGCCTCTAGGCACAAGCTTAGCATAAGGGTGTAAATAGACATAGACCAACCATTTGGGAATGGGAGAGGATGAATTTATAGGCTGGGAGAGGGAATTAGGACTTCTCCAAAGATAGGATTAGGCCCTCATCTCAAGGAGGTAGCTCATAGGGATAAGACAAAAAAGCCAAGTTGGGAGAATTTGACCTCATCTATGCGAAACGATCTCCAGCTCGCCGCTCTAGAAGCTTCTAGATCATGAAGCTTCTCATTTTCTTTGGGAGAATTACCTTTTTGGGATCGTCACAGGGATGTAAGGGAACAAAGTGATGCCACTGCTGGTCAAGAATAGTGCAACATGAGAAAATCAATGTTTTAAGCCTTAAAGCACGATGATCCTCATTTTAGGGTTTTAAGAGCTATTTCTTCAGGGAAAGCTCAAGGCATTTTCCAAATGAAGTCTTAAAAGAAATATGAGTTGTATACATGGATGAATATACTGTATAATGGTCATGTTTCGGGCACTTCGGGGTATGTCATAGGGAAGTGAAGGAGGTGTGACAAAATACTGTGTAATAGTATACTCAAGAGTTTAGGAAAATAACTCTTATGCTAGAAGTAGACTTATAGTCACAAGATACTTTGGTGAAATACATAGGAGGGTTGCATATCTATCTTCGACATACCATTCTTATGTTTAGTACCATGAATCTTGATGAGGTCTCCGTTCAATACACACACCTCGAAGCAAGAATGAAAAATGTACAAGAAGAATGTAAGAAGAAGCCATTCCAGAGTAGTGAAAAATGGAAGAAATTTAAAGGAAAGCAAAAGAAAGATGCTTATGTTAAGAAAGAAGGGGAGAAAACCGTGTGCAAGAATTGTTCCAAAGAGGGACATGGTGAAGCGCATTGCTGGAAGCTTCATCTAGAATTAAGACCGAAGAAATTTAGCATAAAGGGAAACAAAGGACAAACGCTGTTGCACAACAAGACTTGGGTTCTAACTCAGGAGATGAAACCAATATTGTAGCCATAGTCACTAAGGGAAAAGTCGTGGCAAATGCAAGCAAAGAGGAATTCGTGGCAAGCACCAGAACAAAAATAACTCCAATAATGCTTCAAATGAGGAAAATAGAATTGACCTGTTCCATATTAGAGTTATTTCCAAACACACCAAGATTGATACGGTGTTTGATAGTGGATCTGAGGAAAATTCAATTTTTGCAGATTTGGTCGAGAAGCCAAGGTGGGAATTTCAAGTCCCATTTTTTTTTTCTTGAGCTATGAGTTTATATTTATAATACATTAGGTGACTCTCCACCTTCTTTACATCCATCGTGACTCTTAGTATTCTATAATAAATTTTTAAATTCTTATATGATATCCGAGCTTATTTCTAACCCTAGAAATTTCTAGCGACTCTTCATATTCCATGTGGGAACCTTGGTATTTCAAACATTTTATATTTTTTCATTTTGGAAAATTACACAATTTCATTCCAAAAATGATGTGTGAAGACACTATGAAACTCATCACATTGATATGACACTTGTACAAGCCATGATTTCCATTGATGACATGGAACTTCATTGTGTTGTAATGAGTCCAAGTTTTTCTCCTTGTTGTTGTAACTTTGACTTGTTCATGTTGGATATATTCTTGCACTTCATCTCCACCATCCAAGGGGTCTATGGTGAGTGTCGAAGCCTTGAAATGAGCTTCCACCTTTTTGTCTTGATCCAAGAATCTTTTGTTTCCTTCATGATGGTTCTTCCAGTGCTTCTTCCTTAAACATGTTTTCTTGTAGCCTCTCCTTGAAGAATTCCCTTCATGTCTTCATAATTGATCTTGCATGTGCTTCATCTTCATCGTACCAGAGCTTTGATGATATAAAGTTCTCATTGTGAACCCTATATTCCATCTTCTCTCACATTCTTTTGTCTCTTCATCTTCTTGTTCAACGATCATCATGTCTCACACCTTCATAATGTCTTCTTGTATGATCTCATTTTCACCCTCCTTGAACATCATCTTGTAATGTCAAGGTATAGTGCTTTTATATGGAATTCACTCATGGAAATATGACATCAGTCCAGAAATATCCTAGTCCAACTCTCTTCATGAAACAAACTAGATGATCTAAAACAAGGTATCGGGGTGAGGATGAGGCTTAGGGGTTACATATTGTGTACTTCCAAGAGGGAAGAGTGAGTTTTTGATGACTATGACTGTGTAATGGAAAACATATGACAATTAGGGAAGGAATATTTCACAATTAAGGATCACTGTGAGGCATGTTTTCCCACTATAACTACACAATTCAGAATTTCAAAGAAAGCGTGTGCTAGTGGATTATGAAGTTGCACATTTCAAGGAGACAGGGAGATAGACTAACCCCTGCAACTACATAATGTGCAAAAAAAAGTTGGATTGGAAGCAAGATTGCATAATTCTTAGGAGAAGGAGGTCATCCTTGAGTGTTGTGAATACAAAATGTGTAGTCCTTGGAGGGAGTGACTATACATTGCATAGTTCCAAGGGTCACGATGAGATTATTGTGGCTTGATACTATATAATGTGTAGTTTAGGGAGGAAGCGGGAAAGGAGTTTGACCAGAGAAGGATTAAATGCAGAAAATAACCAAGTGTGGGATCAAAGAGATGAGAGGTGGAACCAGGACATGACGTGAACATCATCACACACTTATAGATAATTAACCACTTGAAAAGGATGCATTTATAGTAGTAGAACACTTACCTCAAGGTGTGACACTTTGCGATGCAAGTGACAAAACTAGTGGAAAAATGCTCAAAACTTGGGGAATGTTTCTAATGCATATCTTTATGATAGATAAAGCACAATAATGTAGGAGAATGCATAAAAAATACTGTTTAAGAAAGTACAAATTTCTCCCTTTAGCTAGACATGACACTTCCTTAACCACAAGACGATACCTGCAAAAGTAAGAGAAAAGTGAAAACGACACTTGTAAAGGCTTTAATAAAGTGAAAGAGACACATGCGAGAGTGAAGATAACATGGAAAAAAACTTGTTAAAGTAAAAGTAAAAAAAATATCGAGAGACACAAACTTGAAAGTGACATTTTCCAAAAGAAAGGTGTGCCATAACGACAACTAAGAAAACTCACCAAATTAGAAGTATAATTGCAAGTGAAGTGGGGAAAACTGTTAATGGAGAGTGCACTCTAACTCTCAACATATGTTTCACAGAAAAACCATACTTATGGACTGCACAGTCACTGTCGCAAGTGATTGCAAGAGCCTTACCTTCAGGAGATGTGCAATTATTTTCTAGCCTTAAATTAAGGAAGTGTGGTTATGGATTCATTATGGACTTGGCATATGCGAGTAAGTGACATCAATGGTTGGGAACGGAGAAGAAAAGCACTTACTACGAAATTAATCAATAGTGAAGCAACCATGAAGAATTAAGGAATGACATATCATATGATCACAAGTAGGCTTATAAATTCAAGTGTAAGAAAAATTGTGGAGGGTGTTAGTTGCAGTGACAACAAGCTATTATACCGTTCTCTTGGAAATAAAAAGTTTATCATTATAAATGTTTTACTATAGATCTCCCCCTCTTCAAATTTTATATTTCTATGATACCATGCTAATTTCTAAGTACTAGTTTCATATTTTTCATTTCTTATAGATATTTTATCCATAGAAAATGTTTTACCAAACAATTGTTTTATTTATTGTTTTATTATTATTATTATTATTATTATTGAGTGAATAGATTTTTAAAGCTATAAAACATAAGTACTCTGGAATGTTTAACTATATAATTTTTCAATAGAAATAATGAATAAAAATCATACAAAAACAAAAAAATACTTTTCTCTTCAATTTTTTCTTCATTAATTTCTTCTCATAATGTGCACCCTTACTATGGAGAATGACCCTATGAAAATACACAAAAAATAGATGTAATGTAACCTCTCGAATGGAGCCCCCAAAAATTACTCTTACACTATTATGGCTACCTCTCACAAGTTCATGCCTCCTTATGTTGCTTGACCCCTCCAATAATATTAGTCCAACCCTCTCACACCCTCCACACTCATGGTACCACTCCAAAAATTCAACATCAACCTTGTTGCCCCTAAGCTCTTAGAAGACCCTGGCCTCAAGATCAAGGAAATTTCATCCCTTGTCGTGTGAATGCCACCTACGTAAATTGTATTCCCTTGAACTTCAAGTTGCACAGTTTTCTAATGCCTTCATCATCTTTATAAACCTAGAACTAGCTAATGCAATTTTTTTGGCATATTTCCAAGTAAATTGTCCTATGACTTATGCTCCTTTTATAATTTCAAATTAAACCAAATCTGTGACCCTTACTCTACAAATGATAAATGAGTAAGATTAAATTATAACCCACATAGATTAATAGATGAAATTGGTTCTAAATCTCTTAAATAATTAAATATCTATCTTTAGAAATGTGCTCAATTATTAAACAATAATTAGTTAAATTAAATATTGTATGTTCCTTAAGTTAAAATTAGTAAACAAATAATATTAGTTACTCTATCAAAAACCATCTAAACAATTTTTTTTTGTTATGTCCCTATACTATTAGTGTAGCTCCCATAATTTTATTGTTGTGCCACATAGAAACCCATTGTTTTTATTGTTGAACCATTACATTATTATTCTTATGTAGGCCATAATTATACTTTGACCCTTTAGGCTCTTATATATACCAAGGAGGTCTTGTAATTTGAATCATCCAAGAATAGTTTCATTTATGCGATGTTAAGCAAGGTTTCCCACTTGAAGTGGCTTATTATATATTCATTGATCTATTTTTTCGTACGTTTAAATGTTATTTTGATATGGTCACATAGATTTTATATGAGATCTTTGGATCATATGTTTTCATTGCTTCAAATAGGGCATCTTGGATTTTGCGTATATCTTTTCTTTAACAAGGCTTCAAAAGGTAAAATTTATACCACATGGAGGAAAAATCTTTATTACCATTTTGGTAGTTATTTGATAAATGTTTTAGCTATATTTTTAGATATATGGTCCAATGAAGTTAGGGTTTGTTTGTGGTTTAAAATTTAATCTCAAATAGGTGTCTTAGCGAAAATCATCATAACTTTCTCTTTGAGAATCATAATTTAATTTTGTAAAATGTGGATGAAATTTAACAAAAAAAAAAATTGTGTATGATGTTTAGGGCAAAAGGTTAAGCCAGTTACATGTGGAATATTGTACAAGTTCACACTACTAAACTAGTCCATAATCATGCCATCTTGGGAGATTTGGACTAACTTTATATAGATGAATCCAATCTTATGAATAGAGCAGTTAGAAAGAAAAAAAGAGGAGGAAGAAAAGGAACAAGAAACATCAAAATAAGAATATATACAACAAGAATGAACCCTAGGCATTCAAAAATAAGAAATGGATCTGAATATATATTGTAATGTATTATGATGAGCCCTAGTATTGTAACAACATTGTTACAACTCCCAAGGCTAAAACTTTAATTATCAACCCAGGTTTCATACAAAATTACGAGGTGATAATGTTATATTCATAATAGACTAAACTCTACTCAATTCACATTGAAAGGAATACAAAGAAGAGTCTATCAACTAAATCTAGATTTTAAAGAAAATAAATTACATGAGAGGAACTTTCTAATCTACTTGTAGAAATGGAAATGTTACTCTATTTAAAAAAATGGAAATATTGCTTGATAAAATTAAATGTTAACCTATTTGCATGAATGGAAATGATAGTCTACTTGTGTAAATGTAAAAGCTACACTACTTGCAGAAATATAAATATAAGGCTATTTGTAGAATGTAAGTGTTGCATTAAAAGGAAACCCATTATGTGCGTAGAAAATAACAATGCTTGAAATATATATCCTATCTTAAGAAGTAAGAAAATGTAATATATGTTGCATATGGAAAAGAATATGTAATCAAATTTAGTCAATGCATTCCAAATAAATTTGGTCTAGTAACATAATTCACTAGGTGCTTCATAAAGGAATCAACAAAATCATCACTATGTGATTCAATTCATGAACCTATATACTAACCCTAATTTTTGAAATCGTGTGCTGCATTGGTAAAAAGGAAAGTCCTAATTTAGTCTTCCTAAATCACAGTTTCAGAGAGTAAGGGAAATTATTAGAGGCTAGGAGAGAAAACAGAGGCTTCAAGGATAATTTTGGTCAAGTTCGGAGGGATTTTACATGGTGCTACATGATACTATAGGATTTCTACAAGATGGTACAAGATTACTACAGGATTGCTACAGGATGTTATAGGATTTCCATATGTTGCTATCAGATTGAATGCATGAGAATTATTATGGTGAAAAGGGAGATCTAAAGGTTGGAAATTTTAACGGAGGATATATGAAGGTTTTTTGAAGCCTTTCCAAGCTTACTACCCTCCAGAAGCCCATCTTGCACAAGAACCAATAAACGTAGTGACCTTCAATAATCCAGGAATATACTCTTTTTGAATATTGTTTTGAGGGAGTTTTTGAATTATAAGTGTGGGAGATGGCAGTAAAATAAGGAGTGTGAATGAAAATTCCAACCCTCTAGATCAACAGTAGCACATGTACACCATAGAAAGTTACTCAAATTTGTTAAACAACTAGAACAGATGAACAATATAAATTACAAAAAATTGAAATGATAGAGAAAGGATGAGTTGAATTTTGTCAGAAATATAACTATTGCATTGAAATAGAACCTTTATTGTAAACTACACAAGGCCTACATCAATAATATACTATGCTTCATGTGCTCAAAGAAAGATGCTAAAACGATCACTAAGTTGTAGAAAAATGAGAAGCGAAAGAGTACTATTCGAAGACCTAGCAATTGAAAAAGAAAGTAACTAGATATTTTTGGCTTGCCAATACATTATCCTCAACCACACTTCCCACAAGAGATATGGTATATGGATTTGCACAAGCAATTTTCATAAACAAGTTCTACTACAATAGGAAGGAAATGATTCTATGAAATATAATGCATGAATAAAATATACAAAGAAAGAGAATCATCCTAAGCCAAGGAGACTCATCCCTCTAAAAAAAAGTCATATGGAATATACTAGAAAGTTTCTCATCAAAATAAAATACTGTTTAAGTATGTGATAAAATGGAATGAAAATGACAAGTGCAAGCTCCTAGTTCTTAGTATCTCTATCTGCTACAAAAGTTTGAAACTTATTGAGCCCTTAGGATTCCTTATTTATTGATCTAGAATTTGTCCAAGACAAAACAAGTAAGGTATTACAGACTCATGCGCATGGATGTGCCTATGTTATTTTATGCAACAGATTGATAAGATCGTGAAATACATTGGCATTGAAGCAGTTAGAGAAAACATAACAAGCAAACATGTAAACACAACAAATTTAATAAGGAGTTCACCTAACACTCCAGAGCTACGTCTCCTGGTCCAGCCTTCAGTGGTTGCCTCTCTTTTATGTTTTAAAAGTAGAGTATTTACAACAGTGAGCTCATTTTGAGTCTCACTCAATAGATATAAATCATAAAAAATGTACTTGGATTCCCCAAGTCTCTCGAGTACACAGACTCTCCTTACTGAAACTCGACCTCTACTGGTCACAGTAGTATGAGCCCAATCTAAGACTCATACATGACAGGCATGTACATAGGAGTTTTCTTGAACCTCTCAAGCCTTCTATGGAGTACACAGACTCTTCGAATCTCTCTGGCTTTGTCTCGATGCTGCCTTTACTTTGCAGGTCAACTCCACTTCCTCTTTCTGTTCTCTACTCTTAGGTTTCTTAAATCGATTTTCTCATTGCTTACTCTTTCTCTGTCAATTCGTGCCTTTCAAAGCCAATCTACTTTCTAACTATTCGTTTCCACTTCCCAGCTTTTTTGTTTCCCTGCCACTGTTCTTTTGAATTCCTTTGTTCTGTGTCATCATCACTGTGTAACGCCTCATAGGGAGGTGGCCACCTATTTCATAATGAACTAAGTGTCAGTTCTCTTGGACGTTTTTGAAACGACCGTTTTTACCGTTAACTCTGAGAATTCCCGTGAACGTGAATCTTCTGCCAACTTATCATCCCTGTCAAACTTCAAATATTATACAAATCAACCTGTTTACCTCGTTGAATTCTATCATCCATCTGATCGTATTTTCGCCGTCGATCTGGACCCTCCAGATCCTACGGTCTCCATCCATATTGGGCACGTAAGTAGCATGACGTTTACCCATCTCATGTGAGTGGTTTTCTCTCTCTTCCATTAGATGCGTGGCACCCATTGTGTGGCATCAGGCGAGACTCGGTTGAAACTGCTTACCACTCGAAGTCCTTCCGATATCTTGCCAGGTTTTGTATGGGACCCTGCCTCTGACGGAATCGGTGCAATATCCATATGTTTTATAACTTTTCGGGTTCGGGTTGCTCGGGGCTTTTCCTTCTTTAAGGGGTTTTCCCGACGAGATGTGATTAGCGACTTGCCACTAATCACATATCGAAAACCACCCCTATTTCTCGAAAAGGCCTCCCATTTTGCCAATTCATGACAATGCGCATTACAATGGGCCAACGGTCTCCACGCTTGACTGGGGGTCCTCGTTGCTCTGCACTGCTCACAAATTACAACTGTTTCGAGGATATTTCTGATAAGCTCTATCTTTGTAAGAATTTGAAACTTTGGCATGAATTTTAAGCCTCCATCATGGCCTTCCCAGTGGAAAAGCTTTTGGACCGCAAAAATTTGGTTTTTAAGCATCAATCAAGTGAGGGTATAGATTCCTCGCTTTCCCAATTTCTATCCATTTTGCACTGCTTTATTTTGAACCTTTGTGCCTAATCGTAAGGTACTCAACATCCCCTCTACATGTAGTTCTCACCCTCCTGTCCAAAATTGTATCTTCTTGCAACTCGTTAAGATATTCAGGTAACATATCATCAATCGAAGGCATATGACTCTGCTCTTAAAGATCTTCAATCAATGAAGGTTCAAATAGTCTCAAGTTGCCCACATTAACAACTAAGTAGATGTGCATGTAAGCTGGTAAATCAAGGCGAAAAGCATTCTCACCAATCTTCTCAAGTATCTTGAAAGGTCCATACCTTATTGGCTTCAGCTTCTTATCTCCACCTTGCATTCTGTCTTTGCTGATATACAACCAGACTTGATCACCAACTTGGAAACTATGCTCAATTTGATGCTTATCATGCCTTGCCTTGTACTTGGCTTGGCTCTTTTCCAGTTGTTCCTGTATGGCCTGGTGAATCTCTTAGATTTGTTCAATGAACTTGTTTGCCTTGTCCACATCACTGTGTCCATTAGCTATTATGTCTTTACCAAAGACAAAATCCAAGGGAGACCTTGGTGTGAAACCAAAGCACGTCTCAAAAGGAGATATTTGTGTAGAAGAATGTTTAGCTCGGTTGTAAGCATGCTGCACATAACATTAATGTTCATCCAAAAGCTTGGGATTCTTTTTGAAATATCCTCTAAGCAAATGGATCATGTCCTGTTGACCATTTTTGTTTGACCATCTATTTGCAGATGAAAAGCTGTGCTCTTCTTTAGTCTAGTGTCCATTAATTCCCACAAATTCGACCAAAATTTCCCAACAAATTGGGAGTCTCGATCAGATATAATGGAAGTGGGTAATACAAAATGAACCCATACATGCTGAAATAACAACTTTTCAGTTTGCTCGACAGTAATCTGTTTGTTACAAGGTATTAAAATACACATTTTGTTGAACCTATCCACAACAACAAATAAATGGTTCAACTCCAATTGACTGCAAATATGCTCCCATTCTTATTTTCAAAAATACCAAGTTAGTTCCACTAAACAAAGGTGGCCTGATAGACGATACTCCCTCTCGACTGCTCATCTTGATGGATGTTCCTTTAAGTGATCAAGCTTCTTATGAGGAACCAGCTTCGATACCAGTTGTTGGTAGAAATACTCCGGGTCGGGGGGTGGGTGAATCCGTATTTTAAATTCAATCTTCTAAATTTTATATTCTGGAAATTATGGGTTACTATTATTAAGGAAACTTGTGTATCTAGGCTAATTCATAGAAGGAAACCAATGTATATTAAATTTACTAATTTTTATTTATTCTATCAGATAATTAGTGCATCCGTAGATTAATGAATTTTTAGTATGCAGTAAGGAACATAAAGAAATAAAAAATTGGGAGAGTGTATAGGAAGTGTTACTATGAGCAACAAGAGGAGATCTATTGTAAGTGACCACAAAAGGTAGAGTGCATAAGTGAAATTTGTGAACAACCATTGTTTTCTATTTTACTTGTATAACCCTATGCCTATATTTTCAGTTTGAAAATTATATGAAATAGTAGAGTAGTGGCAATAGCAGGTTGATGCCTCTTGGAAAGTTGGTTCTTTCTAACCAAAGGGGGTTGGTGCCTTCTATGAGTGGGTGCTCACAAAAGAACAAATGTAGTTAAGTAGGTGCCTAATTTACATAAACAAACAACAAATTGGGTGATTTTTCCCTCTAGGTTTCCACCTAAAAAGCACCGTGTCAAATGTGTGTTTCTCATGTTATTTTTATTTGAATATGTGTGTCTGAAATATTTTTGGTTCAGTGTTCAGTGAATGAACACTCTCACAAGTTAAAGAACATAACAAGGGTTTATAAGAATAATAAGGAAAATAATAAGATTTTCTTAATTACTGAGTCACCCTCCCTCTCAATAATTCCTTATTTCAACATAATATGTCTTTAGATTATCTAAATAGATGTATGGAATCTCCCAATTCCCGAGGGGAAAAATTAGTTCCCAAATTTATATTTTCAGGTTTATCTTTACTTCCCAAATTAATGACCTCATATTTCATGGTTCAACTCATGGTTTTATAATTAACAATTTTCTTAATTTTTTCATGCAAATCATAAAACTTTTCAACCCTAATAAGTAGCCAAGGAATAAAGTTTACCATATTAGTTCAATCATCCACTCAATGAAAAACAAACCATATGAGGTAAACGTAAAATATTTTATTATTCCAAAAAAATTCTCCTTCTTTATACAAATCTGCTTGATAGCTTGTTCAAGGGTTTCAACCCATAATAACTCAAAGGAAGAGTTATTTATACAAAATTTGCAAAATATCTGCAATCTATTTGGAATGGAATACCAAAATAGTACATAATTACAAAAATAGAACAATATAATAGGAATGAAGAAACTCCTAAAGAGGTGGCTCTATCCTTTTGAAATCTGTTGATGATCTGGCTTGAAAACACTGATGAGTTGTCATGTTTTTAGAATGAGAAATTATTAAATTGTTTCACACAATTGATCCCAAATTTCTTCACTTGGGATTTCCACATTCACCATCTTTCATCCACCTCTGTGTAACTCTCGAAATTGGGCTTGATGGGAATTAAATGTTTAATTCCATGCATGCTAGTTAAATTAAACTCCAAGGCTTCCAGAAAAGCCTTCCCTGTTATCTGTGATTTGACTCCTGCAAATTTGATTATGTCCACTGCAATAGTATACAATTCCTTGCAATAATTTTCTAATTTAATGAATTTATCATTCGAACCTACCAATCCTGTTATTCCTTTCCGATTCAAGATATTAAACATTGAATGAAACCTTTTAACAACAATATCTAAAGATTGACGTTTTGTCTCTAATTGGTTTATGAAATTCCTTTTTTGTAATACCTTCTTAATCTCTAAAATGGTAGCTATTCTGTAAGAAATGTTTATTTCTTCTAGTTATTCTCTTCTTTTCGAATTTAACACTTTGATCATGTCCATGGATTCTGTTGGTTTGGTCTTCAAGGTTGCCTTTTGTTCTTCTATCATTGCTCTGCATCTGGTGATAATTCTTGCTGCTCAAAAATAATATGTATGGATGGCCATGCATATGTCATGGATTGGATGATTTTATATATCATTAGGGACTCACTCTCCAATTTCTAAATCTTAAGTTCCAATTTGTGGGACTTCTGCATCTCCTGCACATACAAAGTGTCATTCTTGATTTTCTGCAACTCTAGATTTTGGAATTTATGTAGTAATTTCTCATTTTCCTATTTTTGTACGGCCAATTCATGTGATTATCTGTTGGATCAGCTACTCTTGATGTAGAATCAATGTATTTTGATGATGAACTAGGCTCTGAACTTGCAACTTCTACTGGGACTACCGTGATTGGAACCATGGCAAGTTGTGTTGCTTCCTTCTCTTTTAATAACTCTTCAGTCTGCTCTTCCAGTTTATTCAACTGTATATTCTACTTAATGATAAGCTTGAGCATATCCTACTTTTGTTGTTCATTTTTTTCTATATAATTTGTTAGAGGGTCCTCTATTGAAGGCAACTTCAACTGTTTTTTCAATGTAACAATGTTTTCATCTTTGTTTCTAAGGAGTAGCTCTGTAGCTTTTACATCTTTGGGATCATATCCCACTTTAATTAAAAAATCTTCCAATGATTACATTCTGTTATCTTTGGCTAAAGAATAAATATTTTCTAACTTAAGCTGAGACTAAACATTAGATAGGGCATTCCTAAGTTTAGAAAGAAACATAGTTGTAGTAGTCATAGTAGAAAATAAAATCTCGCCAATCTGCTTGTGCATATCCATTTGGTCAATTGGATGTATTTGATTAGTATCAAATGAAAAGACATCCTTTTTATAATCTCATGGAGATTTATGAAATGGAATTTGGGCTTGTAAGAGAGCCATTTGCATTCTTCCTTTATCACTATCAAAAGAAGAAAGAAGCCTATGATGGGAGGTTGAAGTTTATTTCCAGAATTAGTTGTACACACTGGACGTCAAAATCTCATTTTTTTGTTTTATCTCAAGGAACCTTCTAAAGAACTAGTTCTTGTGGATTGAATAATTTCTAGAGGCTCTCTAGAAGGTGAAGTTGTAGGAGGAGTGTTTAAAACAATGGTTGTGGGAGGAGTGGTTGAAGTACTAAGTCCTTATGATGTAGAAACTTATGGATCTCCTAGATCAATTATCACTCGTTGAGATTCCTCTGCTGATATGACCTGGCCAACCTTTGGATTCTTTTGTTGAAAAATGAATCCTTTCATAATATCTTCAGTAGATGAGGTCTCCTCCCTTAGCCTTTTATGTTGCTTGCTCTAAGTAACTGGAGTCTGCTCAATGGGGGTAGATACAACATGTTCATCTTCCTCTTGAAGAGTCCCATCAACACATTATTCTTGATTCATGAATTTTTCTATTTCTAGACTTGGAGTATGATTATAAAGAGCCATCTTGAAATTAACTATCAAAGCAGAAATAATTCTAAAAGGGTCATTAGAGCAGGTGAAGTTGGGATGGAAATCCATCTTCCTTAACAATGTATTTGCCTCAACACCAGCTGATATGGTGTTGCAAATAAATGATCCAAACAATGCTTTAATTTTGAATTGAGACTTCCTTTTTCCTGACACAAAGTGCAGGTCATCCATGTGGATCATCTTCCTAATATATTCCAGAGAAAATATTCTCATGGGAACATATTTTGGCAGCTTATATGGTGCTACCTCACAACCATATACTCTTATCTTAGCATAGTTCTTGTATAAATACCACTCACCAGTTTTGGTCTACTCATGTAAGTTTAAAATCCTCTTAATTTCATCTCCAATCCTTGGCTTTATTTGACTGTTGAGGAGTTGTGCCACTGGATGTATGAATGTATCTACAAATTCTCAAAATGAGGAGGTGGTAGAAGTCGTTCCTACTATCTTTGTCGAGTGAGTCACTAATTAATTCACTCCTTGTTCATCATGCTTGCTGAATTTGATAGGAAAGATATCAACCCACTGAAATAGAAACATGTGGACAACTATAGAGCTGTAACTGAACACTCCTTGTACAATGAAGTTCATGAATTATTAATGTATATTATTAGCCAAGGATTCCCTGCAGTTATATATAAATGTTTTTTGTTGATATTAGTTAAATATGGATAGGAAACCAAGGATAGTCGCATCATTAGATTGGACATATGGATATCCTAATAAGTAGGAAATCAGAGAAATGAAATGCCTCAAGGCTTCAGGGAACGTGGAAGCTGAGTAGGCTGGATTTCTTTTAGGTAATTCAACATCCTCGAGTAAAGCGTTTTCAAAAATTTGATCTCTATTTGGAAAGGTTAACTTATGGTACAAATCCATAAGTGTTGCTAGTGAAAAATGAGTGAGAGAGTCAAATTAAGGGATTAGGAGCATATGGTTTACGATTTCAGTAGAGGTGGTGATCAGAATGTCTCCATTCTAATCCATGGCTACTCTTTTCACAGGGTCATATTTGGCTTGACACCAGGTAATAAGGAGAGGGAACTCATGTTTTTTTGGGAAACAAAATAAAGGTAATAGGGATTCCCAAAATCTAATTGGATATTGCTTATCAAGGTAATTCTATTTGAGCCATAAGTGAAATTTATAGAAATCGAACTCACACATGGCTTATGAAATTTTAAACAATGAGTCTACAAGAGGAACACGGTCAAGGTCAAGCTGGGTTGGAGTAGCAGTACTTTCCTCTTCACTCTACATTTTATCTTTGCCTTTTGGGGCCATGCTAGCAGACAGAAGCAAGAGGAACTATGGTAACAAATCGATAAAAGAGGAAAAAGCCCTGCGGAAACTGTTTCCCTGCAAATAATAGAAAATTTTCACAGGAATGTGGGATAGAGGTGGGTATGGGTTTATTTATAACCTACCGAGGAGGTTTAATGGTTTTAATGCACAAAAGTAGAGCTACAATGAGTGAATATAATGGGTATGATAGCAGAGTAGCGAGCACGTGAGGTGGAAATAGATAGAATGAATAGGCATCGAGTATGTGAGGTGGTGGCTTGGGTTTGGATGAGGAATAATGGTTAAGGCAGGGGATGGAAGAGCCATTGGTGGAGGGAAACCACAAGTGATTTGCGGGGGTGGTGGTAGCGACTAGTTCATGGTTTTGAGGGGGGGGGTTGTGGAGTAATATGGTGGCAACACATTGGGTTGCAACGTCCACCATTGAACCCACTTTGTGGACCCCCCTCCATCGCGTTAACAACAAATAGTCAAGGGGGATGCAAAGTCTCCCTCGTCATTGATCCTGGTGGGGATTAGATAGGTCGTTATATGATGCACTCTCTCTATCTCTCCATAATTAGGGATAAACCTTGTGAGAAAATTAATTTTCCCAAGGAAATTTTGTATCTCCTTCTTGTTTCTAGTTAGAGATAGAGTTTGAATAGCTAAAACTCTTTCTAGATCAATGATAACTCCCTCCTTGCATATAGTATTCCCTAGTAATTTCCCTTCCTTTACAAAAAATAAATATTTCTTCGGATTCATGGATAAGCCAAATTTTCTACACCTCTCAAAAACCTTACTCAAGTGTTTTTAATGATTTTCATCACAATTAGAGAAAATAGTTAAATCATCTAGATAAATGATGGTAAATTCAGATGTCTTACCTAAAAATGCTAGATCCATGGCCCTTTGGAAAGTGGCTCCAGCATTTGTCGGTCCAAATGACATCCTAGCATACATGAATGTACCCCAGGGTGTAGTAAAAGCAGTGTTGTCTTGATCATCTTGACTCACCATAATCTAGTTGTAACCAAAAAATCCCACTAGCATAGAAATCTTATTTTCCCCTGAAACTTTTTGAAATAGATGGTCCATTTTGGGCAATGGGTAGTTATCCTTTCGATATGATTTGTTCATAATTAAGAAGTCTACACCAAGCCTAATTTTACCAATTTTCTTTCTCACAGGAACTAGGTTAGCTACCTAGTCAGAATACCTTAGAGGAACTATGATATGAGAATCAAGTAGTGTTTTAAGTTCTTTCTCAACAGTTGAAAGGAGTATTGGATTGATTCTTCTTAATTTTTCCTGGAAGGGTTTTTCTTCTGGTTTAAAACGAATCTTATGCTCAATCAAAGATGTATCATAAGTTTTTAATTCATTATAAGACTAGGAAAAAATATCTTTGTAATTTTTAAGAGGATTTAAGTATTTGTTATTAACATCAAAAGGAAAAGATGATGATAATTTTATATTCTTCACTTCATCTAAAGTCCTAGTGTTGCACTCTTTCATTTCTTCTTCAGGTGAATTATACAAGGAGTTTTTGGAGAAATCATTATTATCGAATAGATTTTCCAATGGAACTAATCCTTTGGGAATAAAATAATTATATAATTGAACGATATCATGATCAAGAATTTTAGGACCGAATGAAGTTTCTGGGCTATGTTGATTTGATTGTTTGACATGTTTTTCATCTTCTTCAATTTGCATATTTGAGAATTCAACAATGACATGAAGAAACTATTTTAATTGCTCATCATCATAAAAAATCTACCAATGTTTAAGGTTATTAGCAATTGATGGTCTGTACTTGACTTGAATCTGATATTTCAACAATACTGGCTTAGGGATTTTGAAAGATCTAGCTAAAACAATAAGTGAATCAACATGCGTATTCTCATATCTGGGTATAGCATTTATGTTAAATCCTTGGAAGAAATTTTCAATTGTATCCCAAACCTCATTTCTATAAGACTGAAGGCTTGGGTTCTTTGTTTGACACAGGCTCCTAACTTGCTTGACTATTAGTTCAGAATCATAAAAGACACTTATGTTTTGAACCTTTATATTCTTAACTAGTTGAAGACCAAGAAGAAAAGCCTCACACTAAGCCACATTATTGGTGACCTCAAATTAAAGTTTACATGATTTAGTAATATTTTCTTTACTTGGGGAAATGAAGGAAATGCCTGCTCCTGCTCCTTCGTTTGAGCAAGAGCCATCAAAATAAAATTTTCAGATATATGATTCTACAATTTTAGGTTTGGAACCTCGATTTTCGATGGCAAGTTGAGTGTTTGATGAATTTTGTAACGACAACTGAAAGAAACCAAAATCCTAATCTACTGCATAGATGGGGTGATTTTTTTCTTGATGAAACCTATAGACAATATGGAGGAATCTCACTTCCCTATATAACCTTACATGTTCATCTTCATAGACTAGAATAGTAGGAAAAGACATGTCCATCTAAAGTGATCCTCCAAGTTTATCACAACATGATCTAGATAGAAGTATGCCAAAATTAGCAGGAATATGACTGACAACTACATCTAAGACTATACTCTTGATAGGTATTTGGGCTAAGGTCACAACTAGGTCTTTTATTAGTCCTAGGCATGGTACTTTCTTTGAATCAAAGGTGTAGAGGTCATGATAAGAGCGAGTATCTTGTAACTAGAGCTGATCCATAATTACCTTTGGCATAAGGTTATGAGAAGCTCCAGAGTCCAACATGCATTTATAAAAAACAAAGTCATGGACCTTTAAAGTTACATAAAATGGTGGAACAATCTCATCAATCATATTAGAGCTAGGGACAAAAACTACTGAGGGTTTTTCATCTAACAAACCAATAATATCTCCCTTAGCATCTACACTAGAGGACTGTATCTACTTAGACACTTGATTTTATAACCGGGGTTTTTGGAAAGTTCAGCTAAATGGATAAGAATATTGACTCTTTCTGATTCCTTTTCAATATTAAAAGTTGTCAAAATTGTTTTATCAGATGAAAAGGTTTCAGTAGATGGTTCTGTAGTTTGAGGTGCTGGAGTTTGTGTTTGGATAGATTTTATTGCAGGTTCAATTATAGTGGTAGATTTTGGAGGTCTACTTGGGCTTGATCTAGGTCTTAGATCATATCTCTTATTTAACTCTACAATTAAAAATTCATAAAATTATTAATATTTGGAAAGTTAAGAATATGCTTGTTCTTGTTCAAAAGACTGAGAGGAAGATGAGGGAACTATTTCCATTTTTGGTGCTGAAGAATCAATATTATTGATATCTTCAATAATTAAAGGACCTGTGTCCTTGGTTGTTGATCATCAATAAATAAAGGTGGTTGAATGTTTTGATCAACACCTGGTCTTTGAATGATTTGCATCTGAGAAGCTCTTTGTGTTGGAATTATGATACATATGTTGTACTTGATGGCAACCCACTCATCTCAGATGATAAACTATAGTGCAACAAAGTTATTTTCTGGTTCCACAGGTGCACAGATCAAAAGATGCGGTCATCGGCAGGTTGCGCAGGAGAACCGTTGAAAAGGTGTGGATATGTTCGTAGGTCTCCCGCACAAAAGGTGCGAACCTAAAATTCACGGACTTTCATGCAGAGAAAAGTTCACGCAATTGCATGCAGAGAAAAGTTCACACACTTTCATGCAGAGAAAAGTGCACGCACATGGGAAATCTTATGTTTGGTTCATGGTATTAGTCTGACAGTTTTTGATCCTATGGTTTTGGTCCATGGTATTGCATCCAAAAGAGTTAAACCCAAGTATTGGGTTCATGGTATTGTTTCTCAATGGTTTTGGTCCATGGTTTTGAGTGAGGCCTAGCCTATAAAAAGGAAAGGAGATCATTTGGCTAAATACAACAGTTGAAAATCTTAAGAAGAGCAAGATCTGAATGTTTGATAATCGGTTGGTGAGACATAGTTGAATTTGAATCAAGGAGAAACTGGAGCATTAAAAGTCATATCTACTGAAGAGTTGGGATCCCTTTGACGCATGAACGAATATGTGATTTTGATAGTCTGAGGTATGTTTGAGAACTGATAAACTCTCTAAATCCGGAGGTGCGCAGGAGCGGCAACGACCCAGTGTAGAGGTGCGTAGCACCATAGAAGAAGCAGGTGCAAAGGTGCATAGAACCAGAGAAGAAGCAGGTGCAGAGGTGCGCAGTTGAATTGACAGAGCAGGTGCGGAGGTGCGCTGAACACTAGGCAGTACAGGTGCGGAGTTGCACAGAATCGTCACGGAAAAGTGCGGATATCCGCAGGTTTCCTTCGCTGAAGTTGTGAAACTTTCCTGAAATATATTTTAGCTGTCTTTTATCTGTTTCTGCAGAGATCTGGGTTTAAATTGGTGTCTGGTTACTGGTGTCTGCATTCTGAGAAGTTATTTATTTAAAGGAGATTGGGTGATGCACATGTACTTGATGTTTTGGATCCAGTTTGAAAATTTATGAAACATGGTCCCTGGAAGAAAGAGAAGGTATTAGCCTTCTGTAGGTCAGCACCTACGTACTAGTATCTTAGCTAGTACAAGAGCTAAGGGGGTTCTAGCTCCCTTCCAGGAGAAGCTGGAAAACGAGAGAGGGTTGTAGCTCTCTGCAGGTTGCAACCTGCGTACTGGCAAAGGACTACACCAGTACAAAATAATTGTAAAAAGAAGTTTCTAATTGAAATAATATAGAGACATATTACAGCAGGTGGTTTTCACCCACATTAGGTTTCCACCTTATATTTGGTGTTCTTTGGTGTGACTATCTATGTTTCTTGTTCCTGTTTATTATTATATGGTTCTGACATACATATTAATGGTTAACATCTAAAGAATAAATTACATTAAAATTTGGAAGGTATATACAAGTTTCATTAGTCATATCTGCAAGTGTTTTTTGAAAAGATTTGATACTACTGATTCACCCCACCCTCCCCCCCCCCCCCCCCCCCCCTCTCAGTATTATTTCCAACACTTTGAAATTGGGTTTGAACTTGTGGCCTAACAACAGTTTGTTCAGTGGTTCTAAGTCGTGCTTCAATTTTAGAAATCCTATTAGAAAGGTTTCTAAGTAAATATTTAATTTCATCAATTTTCCAAACTTCAAGTTTATATTTGGAATAATATGAGTCATCAACCCTAGCTTTTAATTTTCTTGCTTTCTTTGCTTTAGTTTTAAGTTTTCCAGAAGCAGACTTACTAGCTTCTACCTCTATAGCTTTTGTTTGCATGTCTTCTAATGTATTAGATACCTTTCTCTCAGCATGACCGCAAAGTCGTCTTCAAATGCTTTGGAAAATTTAACTTTGGAGCTTCTACTAGTGGCTTACAATGAGCAGGCATTTTATGATAGAGTTTATTAAATCTCTTGATAAATTCAACTACTGGGTCACTAGGGTTTCTCTTTAATTCTTGAAATTCAGTAAGAAAGTAGCCACGGTCCTTCTTTACCCCCCATTGATTCTTAAAGATAGTTATGAGCTCATTCCATGTTTTAATAGAGTTAGATCTAAGTTGTATAAACCATATCCTAATATTTCCTTCTAAGGATTTCACAAATAATCTCATATAAACATTTTCATGTTGTATGTTCATATTATCAACAAAATCTAGGAAAGCAGCTACATGATCTTGTGCTGAAGGACCAATTTCACCATTGAACCTTGGTAAATTCTTTAGATATCCATTAGGAAAGTTTGCTATGTTTTGAGAAATGAATAAAGTAGCATATCTTTCCTGTACAATTGGTTGAAAAGCCATGATGGTAGGTGGAGTCTGGGGTGACTTGAGTGGATGATGAAGAGGAAGAGAAAGATGATGAAGAGAAGTTTGTGGGGGTATTAATGTGTGGAGGAGAGAAAGAAGGAGGTGACCTCCTTGAATATTTCAAAGGGATTTTGATGACCAACTTATGAACTCCTGATGGCCTTTCTTATTTTCAAATAAATGGTTTGAATAGACAGAGAATGTCTCTTCAAGATTAGTAGAAGTTGATGGAATAGAATAAGGAATTGGAGAGATGAAATCTGTAGGCTCAAATTCAGGTAAATGTAAACCTAATTCTTCCTCAAATGAAGGTGATTTTATTGGAATGGATGGCACTTGATATGACTCAAGTGATTGGATTAGAAAGGTTGGTGGAAGATCTACTCCTATTGAATGGAGTTCAGAAACCCTAGGGGGTAGTTTAGTCAATCAGGATTAGATGGAACAAATGAATAAGGATCTACAAATGAAATCTCTTCAGGGTGTAATGATGATGAAGAAGAAGAGGTTCCATGTCTTCTCCTTGAGGATGCTCCCCTCATAAGTCTCTCTGGATCTGGTAGAGGGTTAACAAACTTAGAATTAGAACGTGATCTAGTATGCTTAAAAGGAGCCAACTTGAAATAGTGGAATAACCAAGTGAAAGATTTTGACCTATAACTAATCCTTTATTCACCTTAAAGGAAAAGGGAAATATCATTTCCCCACAGAAAATAAATCTTTCCAATCCTTCGCTCCCCCATGATGGTGCCAATCTAATGTTGTCATTTGAGATAACTCTAGGTCAATTAGTTATGCCAAAGCATCTATAATGTTTTGTTGTTTTAAATGATTGGATGAACAATGAACAATTTAATTACCACGTGCTTCAAACTTAGATAGATTTCCAAGTAAAATAAAACGTTGTTCTTTAACCACATATAGTTAATTTGGTTTAAATGGGGTGAAAAATTGGAGCATAGAGAAGTATAATTGATTTTGATACTCAAATTGAATACTTAACCAATCATAAGAAGAAATTAAGAAAAAGTTGTTTAATTAATAAACAAAATATAATTAAACATTTACAGAGATCTGATGTAATTTATATTTAAAGAGGAACTTACAATAACAAATAGTTCCATAAATTATTCTCTTATTTAAAATCACAACTTTACAAAGGATTCAAAATGAGATTGAAACTCAGTTAAATTTTGAATCAGATAACTGCAAAAGACTTAATTTATATGAAGAAAACATTATCAATAAACAAGATGAAATAGAACTCACTAAGAAACAGACCGTATGAGGTAATTGCAAAATATTTTATTATTCTAGAAAAATGCTCCATCTTAGAAAAAATCTACTTGATAGCTTGTTCTGTTGAGATTGCAACAAGATGATGGAGCTTAGTGAAAAGAGTCGCCTTCACTAAGTGGGCCCGCAGGCTATTT
>APFE030217165.1:29874-65433 GCA_000404065.3 Pinus taeda | reverse complement strand
ATAGTAAATATATAAAGAAATATACAACATACAATCTATCAATCAATCAATCCATCCCTAATTTTTGTCATGGACATGTGTAGGTGGGAGGAAGGGAAGATGAAAATTAGTTGCAAGATTGGTGTCATCGACGAGGTAAAACTATTCAAAATTTCCCCATCTCTTTCAGTTTGTTTTCTACAAATCAAATGTGTCTTTATATGAGGAATTACTACATAGATCTGTGTATAAATTTTCATTATAATTTTGTTTATCTCTATTTTCTACTAAATTTATGTGTTGTTTATGAGATTTAAGAATAAGTGTCATACATGAAATTTTTGTCAACCTGCAAAAGCATGACAGTATATCTGATTTAATGTTATCACTACATGTGTTGTGATACTATATATGTATTAATCATATTAGTGCATGCATCCTAAGACTACATCTACTTTAATAATACTATTGTATAAATTTTAATAAATAATACTTGCACTTGTGACCTTTGGATTGAAAATCAATGCTTTGACTTTGGCATTAATTTTTACTTCAATTGCATATAATAATTGGACCTATGAGATTTGGAAACTCCACATTGATAAATTAATGAACTTGTTTTAAAATTATCTATGTTGATTACTTTCAACATATAAAATAATACATATAATCAAATAATAACACATAAAAATTTTAATATCTTCAAAGTATCAAAATATAAATCAAGAAATCACAAATGATGTAAGATTATAAACTAATGTGATTCCAAACATCAACAGGAAAAAACAAATATAGATTAGTATGACATAATGCTCATCTTTTAATCGAGCGACAAATATTGTGACCACAATTATGAAAAAGGAGTGAGCTACCAAAGTGATGAGAGCCTATTCCCTATGTAGAAACTATCTCATGTGACCATCATTTGACGTGACCCTAAATTTGTATCTCTATTTTTTCCCTCAATAACTATTTTCTTCCATCGTGATAAATACTAATTAAATTACCATTCATGTATACAACCTTCCATATTTATTTATTTATTTTACTTTGACTTTTTAATTCATAGTTTCCAATGTAGGCGACACTTTTTTTGAATGGCCCATTTTTTTCTAATAATGGCATGCAACTATTTTGGTTGCATTATAGATGGTTTCTTAGGGATAAAATATAGCATACAACTTGTGATACCCCTGGTTAATTTATTCTTATGACTTCATATTCGACATGTGACTAAAAATTATAGTGGAGCAACTAATGTGTTAGAAAATTTTACCTATTTATTTATTTTGAGCAATAAAAGAAAAAGAGAAAATTGTTTGTGTATTATTATTATTCTTAAAGATATATGAAAGGAAAACCCTCCTTCTTGGCTAGACAATTGAATTGTTGGAAAAGGTATACCACTAATTTTTATTCCATGGGAGATAAATGTGATGGGTGGAGGATGTGAAAAGAAGACTGCAAGGGGTAAAGGAAATCAATTGTAAAGAAAAGGCAAGTGGGAGGAAAATACTATACCTAGACCCAAAAACTAATAGAATGCTACTAAAGGGTTAGGGAGGTGAAATTGAAGAAAATATTTTAAGTTGTTGTCCTAGTAGGGAGGAGTAGAGCTCGTTGGGTAATACTGAGAAACAGAGTGGATGGAATACTGAGAAACATAGTTCATGGTTGGGAGGGACATGGAATCCTTTAATATATTTCTAGAGGAACTTTAGATATGTATATAATTTCTGAATAATTTATATGGTTAATGAGTTTATTATTACTATTTTGGAAAAGGAAAGGATGGAATAGGTTGTTATTAGAAACTTAAATGACTCTAGGTATTGCAAGAAAATATATCGAAAAGCCATATTAATGTTATGTGAGTAAATATATATCTATATGTGTGTATGTGTGTGTGTGTGTGTGTGTGTGTGTGTGTGTGTGTGTTTTGTTGTAGTTAAGATCAAGGTTATAGGTAATAGAGTATGCGTCTCATATTCTATGGAGGGGTGGAAAGTAATTATTATGCAAGGACAAACCCTAGCATCCACTGTGTAGGTGGATATGGACAAGGAAATGGGAAGAATACTTGCAACACATTCAACAATCATTCAAACCCTTCGAAGACACAAATTGCGTGCCCACTTGGAGAAATTCACCTTTGGCATGAGGCAAGTACAATACCTTGGTTACATCATCAAGGAGTGAGGTGTGCTTGTGGACCTGAATAAGATCAAGTCATTCAAGAATGGCCATCACTAACCACTATAATGGAGCTTCACAACATTCTTGGCCTTGCAAATTTCTATTGGAGGTTTATGTTGGGATTATCCCATATCAATTGGCTTTTAATTTAGATTACTAAGGGCGCTGTGAAGGAAAGGATTTCCTAGTCTGAGTACCAACAGAAGGCGTTCATTGAGTTGAAGCATTGCCTCTACTATACACCAATCCTCACACTGCTAGACCTGCAACAACCATCTGAAATCGAGGCAGACACCTCATAATATGATATGGGTGTAGTTCTCACCCAGCACGGGCATCTAGTGCCCTATCATAGTGAGGCACTTTCTGATACAATTTGGAAGTACCCCACTTATGATAGAGAGATGTATTCCATCATGAAGGCCTACCGAAAGTGGAAGCACAACATTATGGGGAAGGAGACGATCATAAACACCAACCACTAACCTCTTCTGTTTATATAGACTAAGGGGAGTTGCAGAATGATCGCCATCAGAAGTGGTCGACATATATGCAACAATTTCACTTGAACATTAAATACAAAAATGGCAACACCAATCATGTTGCAGACTGCTTCAGCCAACCCCCAGCTGCAACACGGACTATTCTTCTCAACTCTTGTGGTCACGAGGCCTCTAGATGGCTGCAACTATACAAAAATGATCTAGATTTCACCTCGACATATAAGATTCTAGTAGTTGGCAAGAAATTTGCTGATTTCCACCTCCAGGACATATTATTATGCTACCCAGGCCACCTCTTTTTTACTTGAAGCAAGCGTGCCTAGATGATTTTGGAGGCACACTACAGTTGGTTGTACTAGAAAAGAACTTTTATTGGCCCAAATTCCGAATGAATGTTGGGAAATATATCATATCATGCACTGTCTGTGCCATCACCAAGCCAACCATCAAGAAGAAAGGTTTGTACACTCCTCTGCCTACTCCCTGCTAGCCATGGGAACCCATCTCCATTGACTATTTGTCTGGCCTCCCTTCTATCAAGCATGGTAATGACTATGTATTTGTGGTCATGGACATATTTTCCAAGATGGCTATATTGGCAACCTGCAAGAAGAGTATCACAATAGAGGGCATCGCAAAACTCTTCTTTGAATGGGTATGGGTACATTTTGGGATGCCACAGACCATGATATCATATCAGGATAACAGGTTCCTCATCACATTCTAGTCAAGCCTTTGGGAAGTATTGGACACCAAGCTCACCAAGTCGATGACCTTCCAACCCCAGATGGATGGGTAGTGGTAGGTCATCAATAGGATGATAGTGCAGATATTCCGCATGTACAACTCCAAGAATCCTTGAACCTAGGATGAGAGTCTTCCATATTTGTAGCATAGTTATAATAGAGCTCTCCATAGCTTGATTGGTCATAGTCCATTCCAATTGGGTCTACTATTTCAACCATTGTGTTCGATTGATGTTTCCATGCCTCATGGGACTACGTAGACAAAATCGACACATGTACTATCTAAGGCTGATAAAGCAACCATAATTTTTGAATGAATTCAAGACATCTGCCAACCGGTTCAAAACATTTTAGAGAAGTCAAATTCTAAGTACAAGTAGTGACGTGATCAACATTGGGTGACACACAAGTTTTGAGGTGGGTGACAATGTCTGGTTGCATTTGTAGAAAGAACACGTTACTAGACCACATCAGAAGCTCAAGCCACTCTTATATGGTCCATACACCATTACCAAGGTTGTGGGAGACAATTCTTTTGAGCTCATCATTCCCCCATTCCTTGGCATACACCCAATGTTTAATGGGGACTTCATTCGTCCATACTTCCCATTATTGTTGGACACATCAAACATTGCAGAACAACTCAAACAAATAGAGTTAAACCCAGACTAAATGGAATAGGAAAAAAATGATAGGATTATTGAGACACAGATCATGAACACTCGGCGATAAAATATCAAACTATATTGGGTTGTCAAAGCTCGCCAACTCCTGCACCAAGGACAATGGCTCAACAGGGACTTAGTTCAACATAAATCTCCTCACTTCATTGAGGTTTTGCATGCAATGGGGACAATTTATTCCTAAGGAGGGAGGAACGATCGAGGTGGATATTGATGACCACTCACCTGTCCCACCTAGACCGCTAATCAATTTCATTTCTTTCCTTGTTTATTTCAGCAATTAATATTTTTAGCATTTTTCAGGTCCTGAATTTCTAGAGCACTTTTGACCCCCTAAACGGTGTTTTCTTAGGTCCAATGTAGGCCTATAGCCAAAGCCAAGAACCTATGACAAATATTGTAGTACTCAGAGATATTTTTATAACAAGGTATTGTACGCGCCAAATGGAGGTATATGACCAAGTTATGACCCTAGGGAGTTGGCTGCCTAACTAACCCTAATGGGGCTGACAAACTCTTAGTGTTATATCTCCTGGGGTCAGCGTTTTCTCATGTTTTTCAATAATAAATAGGTCATTGAACCTCATTGCAACATAGTTGAAAGGCATGTAGCCACCTCATCTCTTCTAGAAGACAAGCTACCATTCCCCGAGCTAGTCTTATTTTCATTTTGTTTGTAAGCATATTTCAAGATTTCATATTAATGAAATGAAGTGTTATTTCTGTTACATCTTTGTTATATAAGTAATTTGTTACATTTCTATTGAAATTCAGATCATCTAGATGACTCCAACAAACTTCATAAAATATTTATTGATTTTAATATAATATTTTCACATATACTTACTCATCACACAATAAACAAAATATTACTTATCACCAAATGTAACCACTGAACTTAGTCTAAATATTCCTCACATCAATGTATGATTACTTTATAACCACAAGGGTATTATACAAATAATAATATTTTTCAACTATGTGAGTTACAAGTAATTAACAACTTCTTAAGTCATATAAACATAATTGATGTACAAGTTTGTGAGATATTGATTGATCATTTAATTTGTGCCATCACTTCATGGTTTATGTCTTTGGTACCAGATGGTGTTTATATTTAATGCAAAAATTTGTGCATATAACTCACTTCACATGGTTGTGTTCTACCTCTGGTGTCGAGTGGGCGCTAGCTATCCGGATGCATTCTTAACAAGGATCCTTTCTCAAAGTTTCTATTTGCCACACCTAGAGGATGTTACACCATTGGTCCACCTAGTTTTTCAATCTATGGTCATGCCATATCTGAAGGGTTATGGAAAAGTAACCACCAGGTTTTCTCTTGTCCTTCGACTCCCATTTTCAGGTGAATGAACCACGAGCTCTTCTATGCTAACACATTGTTTACCAATACAAAAAACTGAATAGTACTCCAACATTGTTTGGCTTCGTAGTTGATTTAGTTGAGATACATTCTACGAAATCATACTGAGGGTTTATGTACCCTTATGTTGAATAGTATTTATTTTAGGGAAGTGGCTTTTTTGGTACAGGACCTCCTTTTATTATCATCTCTAAGGAGAATGTCAGGTTCCCATGCGAGATTTCTAGAATTCCCCATGCCATAGGTATAATATCCACTTTATATATTTCTTTCAATAGTTCTAGTAAAATATCGGTTGAATTTTCCCTTACTTAATTTTTTACTTTTTTGTAGGATAACATGTTTTGTGTAGTATTTCCTTCCATGAAGAATGACATCTCCATTACAACATGGTTCAGACATATCAAATATTTGACAAAGGGTTTGTTACCTTTATAGGTTCTCATATCTCCTCCCACGGTTCTTGAAATGTGGGTCATTGGTATGTTTTGTGTGACGACTTCTACAAGCTTTCTACTAGTTGGTTCTTGGGGTTATGCATGAGTAATTCATTTTGGAATTTGTATTAATTGTTGCTGCACAAAAAACATATTTTTGCTTCTATATACCATGGTTTGGAAGTATATCATGCTTTTTAATGTTAAATTGTTTACTACTATGAGTTAATATTAATGTATATTGTTTTGGAAAATGTATGTTTCATTTGGTCATAAATTCATTTTTCTCTCAATGTAATGGCCCATGTTAGTAAATCGATAAACAAAGATGATGATGGTGATGATGATAATGATAAAATAAATGAAATGATAAAAAATGAAATATGAATAAATAAAACGAAAAATAACAAAGTAAAATATAGTATAAATAATAAAAAATAAAATAGTAAGGATAAAGGCCACAATATAATTAGAGTACATAAGTAAATAATAAATAATAAAATGAAGTTCAAAAAAATAATTAAAAATAAACTGTAAAAAATGATAAGAAGTGTTATGAAACCAACTCACAAAAATATAGAAAATATAGATGAACGCCTTACAAATAAGCCTCTTCGAGGGGGCAACCTCCTTTACATTACAAAGATGAACAATTTTTGAATGATTCAAATGACAAAACCTCCTTTCTATATATAGGAGTCTAAGGGGTCACAATATAACCAAGCCGACCTAACAATAATAATATAAAGGAACAAAAATAACAATAGAGGGATTATATGGGGCAAAATAATAACAATATGGGGACAACAGAGGCACAACAATAACAATAAGGGATACAACGATTGTACTAATGGGGGAATCACTAGTATTATAGGGACCCAATATGCCTCTCTCCTTCAAAAAAGTGTTGTCCTCAACGCTTGAGTAGTTTTGGATGCTTCTGTATAACATTTTCATCCTCCCATGTGCAATCTTGAATGGGTAAGTTCTTTCACATGATGAGATACTCTGAAATTGATTGATTTCGTAGCTGTCGAGTTCTTCTTTCTTTGATTGCTTTAGGTTTCAATATGATTTTTCCTTCCTCATTAAGTTCTGGCAATATTGTTTGAACTAGAAGCTTGACACCTATAAACTTCTTTAAGCATGAAACATGGAAAAATGGGTGCCCTCGAGAAGCTGCAGCAAGCTCCAATTTGTATGCCATAGTACCTATCTTTTGCAACACCTTGTATGGACCATAATACTTTGGTGATAAGTTATTGTCCTTCTTAGCTTTCTTGAGGCACATTTGTTTATATAGTTGTAGCCGTAGAAATACCTAATCACCTACATCAAAACTTCTTTTGTTGCGATGTTCATCTACCTGTGGCTTCATTCTATTCTGCGCCAAGGTGAGGTTATCCTTTAAGAGTTGGAGAACTTGTAATTGATGCTCGATGTGATCTTCCACTGCATGAACCATAGAATTTTCTCTTAACTATGATGTGATGGAGGGTGGATGATATCCATAAAGTGCCATAAATGGGGTCATTTTTGTTGCAGTATGGAAGGAAGTGTTATACCACCATTCAGCTAGAGGCAACCATTTGATCCATTGTGCCTGTTTATCAGATAGAAAGCAACGAAGATATCCTTCCAAACATTTGTTTACTATCTTAGTTTTCCCATTAGATTGAGGATGATAAGATGAGCTATGAGCTAACTGAGTACAAAGATAAGAAAATTTTTTGTCCAAAAATTTCTAGTGAAAATGGGATCTCTGTCACTTAAAATAATCTTTGGGTTTCCATGTAGCTTTTGAATTGTTTCCATAAATGCAGTAGAAACTGGTACTCGCTTTAAATAGATGAGATAATGCACAAAAGTGTGCATACTTGAAAGTCTGTCAACTACCACCATGATAACACTCTTTCCTTCGGATTTGGGTAAACCTGTGATAAAATACATTGAACCTCTTCCAAACGATGGCTTGGAATGGATAAAGGTTGTAATAGTCATGGGGTCTTAATTGTTTTGACTTTATTTTGTTAGTAAACCAAACATTCCACCACAAAATTTTGAATATCTGACTTAAGGCCATCCCCAAAAAAATCCTTCTTAACCCTATGGTAGGTTTTTAGAAATCTTGAGTGCCCTCCTAAGGGAGAGGTGTGTAGTTCCCTAAGAATATTTTGTTTGACTTTGGAAGTCTTACATAGGTATAGGTGATCCTTATACCATAACGAATCATTTTTCCAGCTAAATGTATTAGATGTATTGGGATCTTGTTGTATCTTTTGAATGAGTTCCCACACTTCCAAATGGTTCCACATCCTCATCCTTTCTTAAGAGTACATCTGCCACAACATTTTGCTTCCCCTTTTTGTATATGATTTCAAGGTCATAACCCAACATCTTTATGACCCATTTTTGCTACTCTTGTGAAGATAATCTTTGCTCTAAAAAGTATATAAGACTATCATGATCTGTTTTTACCTTGAAGTGTCTTCCCATTAGGTAGAGTCACCATTTCCTAATTGCACGTAGTATTGCCAACATTTCCTTCTCATAAATAGGTTTGTGTAAATACTTTCTTTTGATTGGACAAATTTTGAAATCAATGAGTCTTTCTTCATGCAATAAAACAACACCAATTCCATTTCTTGAGGCATCACATTCCACAATAAAGGTTTTTGTGAAGTCAATTGTAGCTAAGACTAGTGCTTGGTACATTGCCTCTTCAAGATGTTCAAAGGCCTTTGTTGCTTCTAGAGTCCATGAAAATGCATCTTTCTTCAATAATGTTGCTAGAGGTGCTACTATCCTCCCATAATTCTTAACAAACTTGCGATAATACCTTGTCAACCTGAAAAATCGTCATAGATGTTTTATTGATGTGGGGATTTTCCATTCCTTAATGGTTTTAATTTTTCTAGGATCTACCTTAACACCTTCATGAGATACAATATGACCCAAATATTCCACCTCTTGTACTCGAAAGAAACATCTGGATATTTTTGCATATAATTGTTTCTCCTCCAATAGTTGTAGCAACCTGTCAACATGTTCAACATGATCCTTCCAAGACTTGCTGCAGATTAGTATATCATCAAAAAATACTAACACAAATTTTCTTAGGAAGGGTTTGAAAATGGAATTCATCAAACCTTGAAATGTAGAAGGTGCATTAGTAAGGCCAAAAGGAAAAAATTCATAATGACCCTCATGAGTTCTAAACAGTGGTTTTGGAATGTCTTCAGTCCTCATTCTGATTTGATGATATCCTGAACAAAGATCCAACTTGGTGAAGTAAATTGATCCATACAATTCATCCAATAATTCATCAATGACAGGAATGGGAAATTTATCTTTAATAGTGAGCTTGTTGAGCTCCCTATAATCTGGACACATGTATCATCATCCATCCTTCTTGTGAATCAATACTACTACAACAAAGAAAGAATTTTGACTAGGTTGAATTATACCAGCCTCTAGCATTTCTGCAACCATACATTCAATTTCACTCTTTTGGGCATAGGGATATCTATATGGCCTGATGTTTGGAGGAACACTTCTTGGAATCAAATGAATAGCATGATCATGATCACAAATAGGTGGGAGGCCTTTGGGAGTCTCAAATACCTTGGAATGATTGTCAAAGACTTTTTGGAGATATGGAGAAATGGATGATTTCAATGTGGGAAACTCTAGTGAACCTAATAGTGCAATTATGCATCGTTGTTCTTTCTTTAGAAGCTTTGTCATTCCGTTAGAGCTTATTATCTTTCCCAGTTTCCTTGCGATACCCCTTAATTCAACTTCCTTTCCTTCTAAATAGAATTTCATGAAAAGTTCTTCAAAATTAAAAGATATTGTACCCAAGGATTGTAGCCATTAGACTCCTAGTACAACATCAGCACCACCCATTGGAATGGAAATCATTGGGCTATTCAATACATTTTCTCCCATGGATAGCTTGATATTATGGCACTTTCATGAGAAATGTTTGTTCCTCCACTTGCAACCATCACTTGACACTCTGGTGCTGGATATAGGAAGCAATTCAAGTCCTTGGCTATCTTAAAATGAGTAAAATTATGAGTACTTCCCGAATCCCCAAATCAATCACCACTATTACGTTTTTCTTCTTGATATGCCCTTCTATCTTGATAGTTTGAGGAGTGGTAAATCCAGTCAATGCATTACAAGATATGGACAGATTCATTTCTTGTTTTCCTAGGGTTTGTTCCTGGTGTATATCTTCTTTTTTTGACATTTCTTGTTCCTTTTCTTCCTCCTCTTCACAATCTATGTAAAATAATTTCTTCTCTGCACACTTATGACCTTTAGTGTGTTTGATATCACAACTGTAACAAAGCCCTTTTTCTCTTTTTTCTTCCAATCGTTGTGGTGTCAACCTTGAAGGTTGTGGATGGCTAGGAGTAGTAACACTTCCATCTTTATGATTGTGAGTGGTAGGCTTCCTTGTTGCCATAATTTTGCTTTCCATTTTTCTTGCCAACTTGAATGCCTTCTACAATGAATCTGGTTCCCAAAGGTGAACCTCATGTTAGATGTTATCTTTTAAAGTCCCTATGAACCGATCAATCCTATGCTCCTTTGGAATATCTTTTACCCTTATATTCAAATTTTGGAAGTCCTCAATGTGCTCCATCGGTGAACCCTTTTGTTTCAGATTTATCAATTGGCTAAAAGAAGTGTTTCTTTTTGCATCCTCATAATGTGCTAACATTTCATCCATAAAAATAGCCCAAGTGACAATTTATTTATTAGAGCAAAGCCATCGATACCATAAAAACCAATTTGGTTCCAAATATAAAGTTGAAATGTGTACCTTTTGTGTGTTTTTCACATTATGGAGATCGAAAAATTACTCCATCTGTAGTATCCATGTTTCGGGATCCTTACCATCAAACTTCCTCATATTTATCTTTGGAACATGGTGGCTCTTTGATCTAATGTTAGAGTCTATGAAATCATGATTAACATTTATTTTGTTCTCATCATGAGTTCCCTTTCCTACCCTTTCGCCACTAGTAAGCATTTCTTGTAGGAACTTTGTCAAATCTGTCATCAAATTTATCTGCAAATATTTCATGTCTTTCTTTAAATCATCCATCTTATCTTCCACACCATCCATCTTAGCTTTGACATTGTTCATCTTAGTTTCTGCACCATCCTTCATAGCTTCCACACTGTCCATCTTAGCTTCCACGTCATTGATCTTAGCTTCTACACATTTCTTTAAACCATCCATCTTAGCTTCTACATCTTTATTTAAACCATCCATCTTATTTTTTGTTACTTTTTGTGCGAGTGAAATTTGTTTCACTTGGTCTCGTAATTTTGATATATCATGTTGCATTTCTTCCTCTTCCTCATGAGCCATGCTAGAGCTTTCAGGTTGCTTACTAGGTGTTTCCATTTTCTTTCTTCGGGGAATCAATTACTAATAATAATGCTTCACTATGCCCTTTGAATTCCTTCAAACTAATTTTTCAAACCAAGCTTATGCAAAAATTTTAAAAAAACTACACACCTTTTTTTTTCACTTTGTAGGAGCTCGATATTGAATATGATGTATCTCTGTAATTTTGGATCTCCCAGGCCTGAAATTGCTTCCTGTGGTAATCCTATGAGTAATATTTCTAACCCTGCAAGTCTGATCAAGATTGGATTCTCCAATGAAGAGTTATGCTAAATCTCCCACTATGACCTGAGTATATATTGGTTTAGTAGATCGAACTTGTATGACATACCGTAAGTCATTGTTTCAAGCTTAGGTTCTAAAAATGATAACAAACAAAACTATAGTTTTTCCTCTTTCTGTAACTTCTTACTAAAATTTAATTTGATGCTTAGAGCGAAAGTTAAAAATGAATCTAATGGTGATCTTCATTGCATTAGTGAAGGAACCTTTAATGTTATATAAAACCTTTAGTTAACATGGCAAATATTGAGAGATGCATGCAAATCATTATGGTATAGTTCAAGTAACAAAATAGCCTATGATGGTTGGATTATTTATTGCATAGATAGTCAATGAGGCTAGATTGCATTATGTCTATTTCTTAGAAGTTATCTTATTATGGAACTGATAGAATATTACTATGCATGTGGTTGACTAATTTAATATCTTTTATTTAGTTTATGCATGCATATTGTAATTAATCATGAGATATATATGCATGCAAAACCATTAGGAGGTAAGTTCTATATAATCCAATAGACGAGGATTTTGTTACCATGTGTGTCACTAGAAGTTTGATGGCTGCATGTTAGAGCTCCTTCTTCACTTCCAATTGTAGTTGTGTTATAGAGATCATTCGATGAAGATGAGACAATGTGTTTATTGTATAAAGCTCCTCCGTGAAAGTGATATAACAATCTGGCTAGGGGAAAGGAACATGGAACCTTAACTATGTCTAAGGAAATTTTCAATTTTTTAGGGCATTTGGGCTTATTTTCCAGATAGGCCATGGAGGTTCGTTGCAAGTGGTATCAGAGGCATAGGCTCAAACATTGAGGCCTATGGATCAATCCACCTTCATATCATTCTCATTAACAAATTTGCATTTGTGAAAATTCTATACTCCATAAAGGTCAAGTTTAAACTTAGAATATGGTCCTTGTCATTAAAGGAAAATTAGGCTGCTTGAGAATGAATATTCAGATGGTTATTGAGGGGACAAATTTCATTTATATGTAAAATGTTATGAACTTTATAAAATAAGAACTTAATTGTTAATTCGTGACATAATTATGCATAATATAATATGCAAATGACGTTTGCTTAAGGATGGACTGAAATACTTTGAGGAAGCACAAAAATCCATATCATCACCATATAAAATAATACGATCATATAAAGATGCTTTGAAATGTTCCTCATATGAAAGATAATAACTAAAAGAAAACAGGGTTATATGCCATCTAAGGATATGTGGTTGTAATATTATATATATATATATATATATGGAAGAGTATGTGACATCGAGCAAGTTGACCAATTTTATATTAAAAGATATCAAAGAAAATATATGTGGAAATTTTAAATTAAAGTGAAATTCATAGGTTGAGCACTGTAAAGTGCGATAACAACACATGATTTCAATTCATTAATTCTTATTCAAAGATGAACAGGGAAGGTGGTTGCTACACGGTAACCAAACTGCTCCCCTAGCACTACAGTTCTTTCCCTTCCTTCATATATGTTTTGGTCTGCAGCCATAGAATGGTGAAACTCTTTCTGCAATTAGAATTCCTTTCTTATAACGTCGATGAGTATTTGCCTTCCCCTCTTCCTCTGATGGTTTGAGAAAGCTTCCATCCATTTCTATGTATTGTAGTGTTATCCTTACTATTGGGAATTCCTTGAGGGAAAGCCAGAATCATGAACTGATTATAACCTGAACTACAGAGGAGGGTTTTGTGAGAGATTCAAATTTTTGGGTAAAGGCGAGTTGAGCCTAGAGGCTTCCACTCAATACTGGAAACTTCACGAGTCGACTGGATTATGACAAGTTGTCAGCACTCAGTTCCACATTCTTTGGTGAACAATGATATTCTCTGCTATATTCCTGGTGCGGCAAGATCGGGCCATCTCAGGTCTATGTTAGTTCTCTAATCTATCTTGGAGTATAGGTTGTTCTCATGGTGAAACGAGTGAGGAACATATTATTCTAGTGTTTCCTTTTAGACTGTTGATTGTCGACTGAATTGACTATCAACAAAATAAATTGATAAGGGTTATCCACTAGTCTCATGAAAAATTAACAGGTGAAAATGATGATGGAAGAAGGTGGGATATACCCAACCTTATCCATGGCTTGGAGGCATATATATATTTATAAGCCTTGATCGAAAAAAGCCGCCCATCTGACTTCGAACATAGAAACATCATCCCCGAGCATGCTACTTTAAGAAATGAATACTTAATGAATTAGTCTCAGGTTAGAAACATTGCCTAAAAACCTCTAAACCGATGTTTCCCTTTTCAAACATTGTGTTCCATGTATGATTTATGAAAAGGGTATAGTATGCCATTTGGCCCACGGTAAGGTTCCAGAAGTAGTAGTGATGTTTTCTTGAAAGGATTGAGGAAAAAACTAGAGCTTACTCTTGCCTTTGACAATTTTTGGTTTACTCATGTTGTTTCCTTGGTAAGAATGTTGTTTCTTTATATTTCTTTTCATCTTGTTTCACCACCATTTCAGAGGGATAAAGGATGGATGGTAGTTGGCCACAAAGCCAATGGTATTGTTCCTGAAAATAACACTGAAACAATCATAGTGGTTGTTTCCTTGGGTGATTGGAAGTACTGAACTAATGTATTGAATGCGATAAGGTTGAGATAATGAGAATTATCATCATCGTCCATACATCGACCCTTGTGTCATGAAAGCATAATGCTTATCCTCACTGTCCAACGAGGATTTTACATTCCTATGCACATAAATAAGGAAGCTCAGTGTTGGACGAGCTATCTCGATCTCAAGTTGTGGGAGTCGAGCCTAAGCATGAGGCTGTACGAATAAGAAGGCTTACCCACCATTGTAAATGTGAGATAAGGAAGATTGTGCCATCACCTCCAATGTCTGGAGATTGAAGAATTATAATGTGTTGAGCATTGCATATCCTTGTAGAGGCTTAGTGCAATTGGATGTCCCAAACTGTAATAGGGTGGAGTATTAGAACAACTACAACAACGACTACAGGAGCTTAATATATGAAAGGTAACTTATAAATTAATCAAGGCAAAGGTTATATATGAAATAAATATTGAATTATTATCGCTTACATAATCATGTATATGTAATAAAACACATAATAAATGAGATCCTCATGAATGCTATCCTTTAATATTATAGAAGTGGTTGTTGTGTTTTTTTCCTATAGACAAATTTGATGTACAATTACAAACTATATATATGCATAAATAAAATGTATGGAATAATCTTCGAAAAGTTGTGAAAGCGTATTGGAATAGTTATTGTGTTGCATGACATGGATGGTAGTAGGCCATCTAAATCGTATTGCTTTGAGTTGTGTGAAAGCAATCACACACCATGAGGGCTCTCAATGAGATCGTCGATGGCCGCTCACTGAACTGTATGGGATTTGTTTGGTGTCCACAGTGTTTTTTTTGACATAATTGTGGCAAGCTGATATAGAAAATAATTTTTTCGAAAGTTTCCACTCCAGACCATGTAAGTCATTCATTCTGGTTCATTACACAATTCCTTTGCTAGACTATTCAACACCGACATGAAATTGAATAACTTTCACCCATGCAAAAATTCTGGGTTGTGCATTTTTAATAAATAAAAAAATAATAAAAATGGGAGTCACTTATCTTGATTCCACTATAAATTATGTCGAGGTGAAATGCAATAGCTCATAAAAATTGATTTCTTAGTATTGGAATTCCCCTCAAAAAATTTTGTAATGCATTTAAAATTGAGGCTTTTTATCTGAGAGAGAATAGATAGTTACCTCATGTTGTATTGAAATTTATTGTTCAACGCATTCAGAGTCTGGTTCTAAATTTACACAAATCATATAAAATACTTAGGTTTAGTAAAATTTTGAATCAGTTAAATATGCTAGTGTAATCATGAAATAACATGTAAATTTAAAACTTCCTTTGGTTCACTAACTATGTTAAGGTATATATCTTTGACCCAAGATAACCTGTAGAGAATTTCGCGTTCAAACTAATATAATAATACCTCACATGCATTCAAATGCATTTTGTGAAATGTCCATTTCTACGTAGAGTATAGTAGTAACTGCGTTGGCAGTAACAAAATATCAAGCATTTGTAGTGTGCTAGTTGCCTCTGGAAATGATCAGAATATAATATTATATCATCCATTGAAAATAGGATAATATGGCAATTAAAGTCGACGTATAAAGTAATGTGAATGTGGGGCACTCTTCAATTCCTCATTAGGGTTCAAGTTTCACCGAGGAAATGTTCTTTCATATACTCGTTCAATTTTCATTAAGGATATGGTTGTGCTTGTGCTCATGTTTGTGTTTGCTGATATTCAAAATAATGGTGACGGCTACATGCAACTCCATTGAGTGAAAAAATTGTGAATTTAATTGCCTTGATTTTTTTTTCTTTTGAAGCCAAAAGCCTCTATTTCATGTTATAATAGGAATAGATGTAAGGGAGGATCATGTTGATTGAAAAATTTTCATCTTATTGAAGTCACCTGGGATATTGTTTTCCTTGCAGAAAATTAAAGACAGGAATGAAATAAATTATTCTAAGAGGTAAATAGCAATTGATGAAGTTAAGGATATAATCATCACACTACTTCAATTATAAATAAAGCAAATTGACACTAGTACAAGTACGATGTAGGGACTTGGCTAAATGAAAGTATGATGGTGTAAAATGGAAAGGTTAAACCCTAGTAGGGTGTTATGCAATGAAAAAGGTTCCCATGATCAATGTTAAGAAATAAAGAGCACATAATGGCACAAATTGTTTTAATTTAGTCCTCTATACAATGTTTTTTGGAGTTGGAATTGTTTGAAAAAGTGATTAAATAATAACAGGTTAATATATAATATTATATATAATAATATATATATATATATATATATATATATATACCAATATCTATGCAATATAAGTGCATACTAGTACCTGTAAGCATCCTTGATATAATAATATGTAAACAATGAAAATAAGAAGCAAGTTCTAACGCTTCTTGATTGATAATAAAACAAAGGATTGTTTTAATCTTATAAGTCACTCTTAAATAGTATGAAATTATTGGTGGAGATGTAGATAAGGTTTTGGGGTTAACACTTAGCAAGCAGGATCCCTTCCAATTTAGGAATTGAGACACCTTCTAGGCTCACCATTGAAATTCTCATTTGTATAAGATTCTAATTAACAAGAAACAAAGATTATGATTTAGTATTATTCACAGGTTAGTACTTGTGGATAAGTAAATGTGGGTATTTATGTATACCATGAATTGTGAAAGAAATTATCTTTTTGGTGCAATGTCATGCAAGTATGAAGGAATTGACTTTTAAATCCATGTATAGGACTTTCAATTGCTGAATTATATATGGGGTAATATTTAGCATAAATTATCATGTGCAAATGATAAGAAAGCAAGTTGTACCACTCATGAATATGATATGAGTACACAAAGATAACTTGTGAGTATTGTGTTGTTTCTTATTAACATTGGCGTAGTTGGAAAGTGCGGTCCACATTTAAGATGTGGATATTGCTTGGTTTATTTTATAAAAAATATGCCATTGTAGTTAAGCAGTGAAACAGTTTTAGCATACATGAATTATTAAGTGGTTATGATAAGGAACAACAAGATGAAAAATATGAGAAGTTCTCATATTTTAAACAATGAATTAATCATGCCTTGAAAGAGTTAAGTCAGATTGGAGGATTAATTACGTAGGTATTAATTCTTACTGTTATATGAAAATCCTTATAACTAAATCATTAAGGCCTACATAACTATCTTCCCTGAACAAGTGGTGAAAAAGGAAGATGATAGATTGGGAAGATCAATGTCATAGGATATTATACTTGTGGTGAGAGAGGTATGATGATGATATGATAATCATCCACTCTCGGATGTTTTATAGCATAAACAACTGTAGATACAGTGTAATTAACAAGGTATAATGGTTAATAATTACTATCATGTCAAACGTTATGCACAATTTATAGTTTGATATTATGTTTTTTACCATAACATCTAATGTAAAGAAGGTTATGGAAGAGGGCTTACCCTGTTAGGTACTGACCATGAGCCTCAGTAATAAATATGGCCTATTGGTAGGATATGATTAGTAGATGATTTTTAAATGTGTTATGTATTAAGAGATGGTTATCTAGAAAATCTTGACTGAGGAAGGTTGTGAGCATTTTAAACATTCATGTAATTAACATATGTCGTCATAGTAACAACATCACAGCTGACTTCAATAGAGGAAGTCCATGTATGCATCATTGTTTTATTGTTGTATGATACATATACTCATGCATTGTCATGGATTTTTTGGTATATTGTTATCATAAGCTTGGTTAATGGGTCATCAAGATAAACTTGTTGTGGAAAGAATAATGCTAAAATATACACATAATAATGAGGCATATGAATGTTCCATGTAAACACATGGGTGTACAATATTATAGCCTTATAACAATATTGTAGTTATCATTTGGTTGATGTAAAATGTCAAGCATCCATGGCATGAAAGAGTCTTCATTTTAATGAATTGTTGGAATTATCATGCAACTCATGATGAATTTTTGTATTGATCTTGGTTCATTAAGAAATTTATATAGAAATCATTGTAAAACAACCTTAAAGATGTGGCTACCCCAATGCCTATAAAAGGGGAGTAATCTACAGAAGAAAAGAACATGATTGACATAATGATCACATTGGTGCAAAGTGGTTAAGTTGTTGTAACATGAAAAAGGGAAATAGTAAATCACTTGAGATAAATGATTTAAGAATGAAGTATTGATCTAATGATTATTAAAATATGAGTTAATAATCTGCTTAAGATGAAAATATGCATGAATACATACTATATTACTGGTATTGTGTTACAACCACATGAAATCTGAAAATGATGTACACTTGACAAACTTTCTCTTAATACAGGAATGAACCATGCTCATAAAAATTCCTTGACAATTCAGCACCATTGTTTTAATTGCTACAAAAAGATAAAGGAATGTTTGGCATGATACTAACATGGTAGGAAAATATGTGGACAAAGTTTTTGTCATGTAGGTGATACCAAGGGAATGTTATGATGGGTTGTAGCACGGATGGTGCTATGTACAGAAGTACATACGGTACACGTATGACTACATATGTTACATGTTTGAAATATGATATGTATACTGGTGTGTATAATACACATTGTGTGCATGTATGCATGAAGACTTTGGGTAGATGTCTGGAAGGAAAACCGATTGGATGGTTGCATAGAAGAAGGAAAGTAAGAAGTGGTTCAAGGATAAGTAACTATGATTAAGTTTGGAATACATATGATTACAAAGAATATATATGATGAACATATTTATTTTTATGTGGACTAATCTGTTATGACGTTGTAGGCATATTGATGTGGAAAATATGCTAATAGATGTGTTGTATGCAGAGAAACTGCAAGAAGCAGGTATTCAACAAAGAACACAAAGGCTCGGAAGAATGCCAAAAGAAAACATGCATTCTTCAAATAAAATGAGAAATAAGCGAGAGTTTCTTTAGTAATAGATTATAATATGTATCATAGTTAAAATTTTACATCTATAAATTCTCACAAATGGTTTGAAAACAATGTTACAGGTAGCTATGAATGGAGAACACTCCTTGAGACAAATGTAGCTATGGAAGAGGAGCACTCTTTGTGACCAATGTAGCTATGGAAGAGGAGCACTCCTTGTGACCGATGTACATTAGAAAAATTGCATGAGATGGCAGAGCCATGACAATTTTTGATCCAGAAACCAGTTACCTGTGAATGAGGACATGATGTAGTGATACACTGAGGATGCTATAAAACTTAAGGGGGATAGTATGTAACACCCCTCCCTTGTGTGCTTAATTATTGTAAACCTAAGATGAGTTAAAGCTAGGTATGATATCCTCCCTTGTGTGTTAAATGATTGTAAACCTAATCTAAGGAAAGATAGGTGTGATACCCTCCTTTGTGAGTTGAACTATTCTAAACCTAAGTTGAGGAAAGCTAGGTGTCATATGTAATTTTAAAAGAAAATGTGTTATTAAATAAATTAATAAAAGAAATCACTTAGAGGGTGGAGCACCAAGAGAGAGGACATTCTTGCCAAATCCCATTGAGGAATGGGATAAAGATGAATCTTTCATGATAAAGCTTCTAGATGTGATTATAGATAAGCTTAGAGGGATTGGAGATCCATTTGATGGATGGGAGATAAAGATCTATTGGATATAAAATCTTTGTGGGAGATAAAGGGAAGATTCTATGAGGAAAATCCTTGTAGGAGATAAAGACGAGCCTTTCCAGAATAGACCCAAGCAAATGGAAAAATCCATAAAAGCAGGACATCGCTAATGGAAACTAAATCATGAAAGAGGGTATTAAATGCCCAGTTCATTGATCAATTGAGGACAGTTGATCCTTGGCGAGAACTTCAGCTCAGGGGGAATCAAAGGTGATTCATGGTTGGGTGGTGGTGCTCCTCCATCTAGGTGATGGTTTTAGATGGATTCACATGCGTGGAATGTTGTATGTAGATCTATTACCCTTCATGTGATTATTTTATTTGATTCAATATTGGATATGTTGTTGTGGCTTGGTTTATATGTTAGTATGATGCAAGTGGTATTCATATGATGGATTCCATTCCTATGCCTATGAATGAGTAGCATATAAAATGAATCTATTGGAGATCTTCATTACATTAGTGAAGGAACCTTTAATGTTATATAAAGCCTCTAGTTAACATGGAAAATAGTGGTAGGTGCATGTAGATCATTATAGTATAATGTAAGTAGCAGAATAGTTTATGATGGTTAGATTATCTATTGCACAGATGCTCAAGGAGGCTAGATTGCATTTTGTCTCTTGCTTAGAAGTTATCGTATTATGGAACTGATGGAATATTACTATGCATGTGGTTGATTGATGTAATACATTTTATATAGTCTATGCATGCATATTGTAATTAGTCATGAGATATAGATGCATGTAGAAGCGTTAGGAGGTAATTTCTATATAATCCAATAGACGAGGATTTTGTTACCATGCATGGCACCAGAGGATTGATGGTTGCATGTTAGAGCTCTTTATTCCCTTCCAATTGTAGTTGTGTTATAGAAATCATTAGATAAAGATGAGATAATGTGTCTATGGTATAAAGTACCTTTTGGAAAGCGATATAGCAGTCCCACTAGGGGAATAGAACATGAAACCTTAACTATGTCTCATGAAATTTTAAAATTTTTAGGAGATTTGCGCTTATTTTCTGAATAAGCAATGGAGGTTAGTTACAATATCATTAAATAAATAAAATGAATTCATAAACAAATGAAATTTGTGGAACAAAGTGTGAAAAAATCATTTGAAAATTTTATATTATTTTAATGATAACATGATAAAGAATATTTAAAAATTTTAATTATTCAAAAGTAAGAGTGGTGTTTCAACTACAACATGGTTAACAATTAAATATAATTTCGAGAGTAACTTTTTAATGAAAATATGATTAAAAACTCCTAATGATATAGAATATTATTATTTCATCATAACTATTTATTTTTTTTGTAAGCTGAGGCGAGTCCATTCTACTATATTACTCCGGGTTAAAACCATTACATAATTCTGGTGGCCTCAACCCGCCTTCAGGGGAAACCGGGTCTGTTGGGCACCTAAGGTTCTTGACATCCATCCATAAACCAAAACTTTTAATTCTACTGGTCCATGCTAAATAAGTCGTACATTCATGTAGACTATTACATTGTCTCCTATTCATAGTAAAAGCAAAAAGGTACCGGAGATAGCTTTCTACTGTAACAAAAACTATCTATTATTCTCAACAAAATTGCATCTCTCATACCCGAATCTTTAGTTGTTTCCCTTAGCTTTCTTCTGACCATCCTCTTCCTTTGTGCCCATGTTGCTCTTCTCAATCAACTGCTGAATTTCATCAAGTTTCTTATCCTCCATCATCGTTGTAATCTGAATGCTCTTTAGTTCTCTTCTCAGGTTTGGAATTCCCTGAGATATCTCAGCCATTTCAACAGCCACTTGCTCCATAGCTTTGGCCAGCAATCTCTTCATCACCCAATAAACATGTAATTCCTGTTTATACAAGGTCATACGCCCTCTCGTGTTTCCTGGATCAGGAAGTAAATATTCCCAATCGTCCATCTCAGAGCCATATTGAGCCTGGGTTGCTTCCTCCTCCAGGTGCTGGATGATTCTTCTAATATCCTTGTTGGTGTTTTCACAATATGCTTGCTCAACATACTGTATTCTATTCTCCAGAGATCTTCTATACTTCCTTGCTGTAGACTCCTCCTGCCTCCCACCCGGTCTTCCTATACCTCTACCATATCGCCCTTGTCCTCTACCTGCTCTTCCTCTCCCCCTGTAGCTGCCTCTGTGACCCTTGCCCTTCACACCCGAGGTGCTGCCCAGTTCACCCTCATCATCCTGCCATGCCTTTCGCTTATCACTATGCTCCCCTGCTATCGGCTCTTCACTTTCTAATGCTCTCTCTTCCTTCCGGGCCTTCTTATTCTACTGTTCAAGTCTTTCCGGGTCGGAGTTGAACATTTTGACTTCATCATCCGAGTCCATGTGGACGGATTGATAATGAAATTCAGCATCATCTTCGACAGGGTCCTTTCCTTTCCTCCTCAGACAACCGCGTCCTCCAATCTCTACCTCTGCCTCTGCGCACATTTTCCTCCTGGTCACCATCTGAATTGTTTCTTCCCTGCTGTCTGTCTCCCCTCTCCATTTGCTCTGTTCTTTTCTAGTTTTTCCTGGTCACTTTGCCTTTCCGTCCCTTACCACGCTCTTTGCAATAACATGGATATCCTGCCTCACCTCGGTTTTCTTACCTCCCTCGTTATCATTCCTCTGCAGCTGGTCTTCATTGCACCTCACTCGTTCCGCCTGCAACCTGCCTTTCGCATGATATCCCACCGCTCCTCGCCTCCCTTCTGCACCATCGTACCTCCAGTCATTTGCCCTTGTCTTAATTCCCCCACCTCCGAACGTCATTCCAACCTCGTTGCCTTTTCTCAGTATTATTTCCCTACCTAGATTCATCCTGTTATCCACCATCATTAACCTTGCCTTGTTTGCATTATCATCATTCCTCCACTGCCCTATGCTCATTACCTGATATTCCGTCCTTCTCACCTTGATCGGGGGATAACTATTTATTTTTTAATATATATTGGTTCTATTCATTTATTTTGAAATTAAATAGATATTTTGATTATGATATTGATATTTTAAAATTATTTTATTTATTTCATTTCTTTCATTATATATATAATTTAAATCTATGTATATATATATATATAATTTAAAATTTTATCATATAATAATTAAAATTCTAAATTTAGGAAAGCAAATAATAATTTTAAAATTGTAGATTAATAGCATATTAAAAGCATCATGATTTTAGTGTACGTTTGAAGGGCAATATATTTGAAAACTTTAATATATGGGCATATATATCTATTTATTTTACACAACATCCTATTGAAAGTATATATATAATAATTAATAATAATAAATAATAATTATTAATAATAATTTATATTTTAATGATATAATTTATATTTTAACATATTATTCACTTTAAAATATTAATTAGACGGTGTATATGTATTTTTTGGAGAAATCAACCCCAATTATACTCAATTTAATTAAAAGTGTTTACGCCGGAACTATATACTTTATTTTTCTGGATTTTCAAAACCACATATCATTAAAGAATATTTAACATAGATATATGGATTCTAATCATTCTGACAACGAGTATGTTAACAAAATGGAATACATATATTTTATAAAATTAATTTATTTTTTTAAAATATTTTGGGAATTTATTGATTTATTTAATTTAATTATTATTTTATATCGTTTTAAATAAGTTTTTGGATTTACACATAATGTTACCTAACATTTTTTTTTTTTCTCTCACAATCTGTTGGATGTTTAGCAACAAGCTCACAGTATTTCGTTTTTTTGCTCAGGCAAGAATCAGACTTTCTATTCAACTAAATCAACAAAGAGGGTACATAATATACATGATGGCATGCACCACATGCACACTCAAATTAGAAACCACACAGCTTAGGAGTGGCTCTCTTGGAAATACGGATAAAACAAGTACTGCAAATTTGAGCCGTCGATCCCTGTCCATGGAAATCAATAGATTTGAGGGAAATCGGACGACCTATATGCACCAGGATTACCTGCCCAGAGTGGGTAATATTCACATTATACCTCGAGGCATGTGTCACTTGGTTAATGGCTTTACCGAAAATTTGCTCGAGGTTGAGTTGATGCCGGATTATGTGGGAAACTATGGAAAAACCATCACAGTCCCACCACCAACCATCCCGATCAACCTCAGCCCTTGATCTGTTGCCACCAGATCTGATGGCGGTGATGGATATCAGCCGGACTAAATCCACAATAATTACCCGCCCGATGAAGGCAGTATTCCATATTTGTCTAGAGCCATATGTTGCATGAACAATGGCAACAGAGGCAATTCAAAAATCTTCTTATGATAATGGGGATACCTGATAAGCTGGGAAACTGTAGTAAACCACCATGGTCCCATTGTCGACAAGCACGACCATCCTCAGCCCTAGATTTGCTTCCACTCGATAGATTGCTGAAAAGGACATTGGGTTTAAGAGGTACGGTGTAGATACCCATCCAATGAAGGCAGTATTCTCAACCTGCTGAGAGCCACGTGTAACTCCTTTTGCGGCATCGGAGGCTTTCTGGTGAAACAACTTCTGGCACCATCAGGCTTCTGATAACTTTGGTAACGGCTGTAAAACCATCCTTTTCTAAGGAGAAACTCTGGAGCCACTTTCTGGTTTTATGCTCTTCCTTCTCTGCCTTCAATTCCTCTACCTTCCATTCCTTTGCAAGGCCAAGAACTTAGCCTACCTCTAATTTGAGCCCTTAACTTCCATCATCTGAGAATTCTGCTAGCTGATTCCCCTTGGAGTTTTGGTAATGCTCCCTGTCTTCACGTGCCAGAGTGCTACAGTCCTAGCGAAGCTGTCCAGTTTGAATAGACTCCCATAAGAGGCACTTGTTTTCTCTTGTGTAGATCACTCCTTCATTGCGTAGCCTGTCCACCACTCTGTTGGCTTCTCTACGCACATGAACAAAGCTCAGAGTTCTAAGTGTTTTGAGGTGATATGGAACTCTATGAAACACCTGTGAAAGTCTCTAGTGACTTGAAACTCTATATGGTGATGAGCTAGTGCTTACTCTTTTAACCAAATTAATCATTAATTTTGAGTCCGCCTCTATAATTGTAGTGTGTAGATTGTAGTCTGTCAGGATTTCTAAGCCTTGCTCAATGAGCATGAGTTCTGCCATATTGTTGGTGGCCCTCCATAAATGACTGTGAAAGATAGCTTGGATATTTCCCTCTGCATCTCTTATGGCTCCTCCATAACCAACATCCCCTAGGTTCCCTTTTGAAGCTCCATCAATGTTTAGTTTTAGTAAGCCATGAGGGGGAGGTTGCTAGAAGGCTTTGTTATTTGTTCCATGCCTTGCTTTCTTATTGGTATCTGTTGTACCATAAGATTGAAGACCCAATTGTTTAAGGACGAGGATGTCTCTTTGAATAGGGGGTTTCCCAGGAGGTTGCTTCATAAAGACTTTAACTATTTCTTTGACTTGATTTATAATTTGAGCCACAATTCCTTGAGTTGAGCTTGATTTATTTTTGAAGATCCTGTTGTTGCGTTCTTTCCACACATCCCATATCAAGAAGCCTGGGATCAGTGTCCAAGCTACATTGATTGTTTCATTTTCCGAGAAATATTTCCTCCAATTCTTTAAAGTTTCCGTAATGTCATTTTCCTTTCTGTCTATTTGGTTGAAGATAGTGGCTACCCATTTCTAGATAGAGGAGGTAAACTCGCACATCCCAAGAAGGTGATCCATGGTCTCCTCCTATAGACCACATAAATGGCACATAGAAGGCCCTACAAAACCTCTTTTTCTAAGATTTTCCCAAGTCAGAATCTTTTTATGTTGAAATAGCCATATGAAGATTTTGATTTTCATCCAGTGAGGATTGCAGCAAATGTTTTTCTAAGTTTTGTCACGATTTAAATAGTCAAATCCTATGATTATTCTTTTGGCTTCTTTGAGGTTGAAATTGCCTTCATTATTTTTGCCCCATCTGAGAAGATCATCCGAAGTTGATGTTAAAATCTGTCTCTTTTCCAAGATCTCTTCAAGAATTTTAGCTTGGGTTCTCAAAGGGGTCTCTACACTGTAATTTGGTACCTTTCTGAATCTCCATTTCCCTTCCCCTCTTGGCTGGTCCCAAAAGTCACTTACCCTTTTGAGACCTTTAACAAGGGTTTCATTTTTGACAATGTTTAGACTATCTCTGTATAGGTTCTATTCCTGGTGCTAGTTGTCCTCCCAGAACTAGGCCAGATTCCCATTTCTGATCTCCCAAAAGTTGTGATTCTGATCTAATGTTCTATTCTCCCACACCTTGTTCGAAATGTCAGAACCCCTGATGTGTGCCAACATTCAAATGTGGTCCTTTTCCTAAAAATTTGTTGCATACTTTTGTTTCCATAACTTGGTCCATGGATTGTTGGACTCCTTTAGCCATTTCCACCAAAGTTTTGCCCCCAAGACCTTGCTTAGGGTGTCCAGGTAGTGGAGACCTAAACCACCATGGGTTTTGGGTTTGCAGAGTTTGTGCCACGCTACCAGGGCCCGTTTCTTTTTCTCTTCCACTTTACCCCAAACGAAGTTTCTTTGTATGTTCTTGATCTGTTGTAAAACTCCTTTAGGGACTGGAACGGTAGAGAATATGTAAATTGGAATGGTTTGTAGGATAGCCTTTGTAAGAACTAGTCTTCCTGCTAAATTCAAGGATCTATTAGTCTAGTTGTTGACTTTGTCCTTTAGCTTATTTGTAACTACCTCCAATACTTCCTTACTCAGTGGTTTGTCAATGAGAGGCATACCCAGATATCTAGAGAGAAGATTCTCTCCTTGAAAACCAAGAATTCTGGAGAGATGCCTCTGGATTGAAATGTCCCTATTGAAAAAGAAAACTTTGGATCTTGTAAGGCTTACCTCTGTGCCAGCAGCATGAGAAATTTCATTCAGGATTTTTTTGAAGGCTTTGGCTTCCTTGACAGTGGGTATGCCTTGTAGCATAGTGTCATCCACAAATTGTTGATGTGTCAATGCATCCCCATTCTGAGTCAGTTTTAGCCCCTTGATTCTTCCTTCCTTCTTGGTTGCATTGTTAATTCTGCTTAATCCTTCCATCATGAGAATCAAGAGGAAAGGAGAGAGAGGATCGCCTTGCCTAAGGCCTCTTGAAGGCTTGAAAGTGTTGGATGGTGAGTTGTTGAGAAGGATAGAGAAACTTGATGTGGTGACTAGTGCCATGACCCACTTTATCCAATTGAAGTCAAAGCCATAAGCTTTAAGGATTTCCTTTATATGTTTCCAGCTTAATTTATCATAGGCCTTCGCTATGTCCAGCTATATTATCATTCCTGCTTGCTTACTGGCCTTGAGGGAATTGACCACTTCATGTGCTTAGATGATGTTGTTGAGGATTTGTCTACCTTCCACATATCCAATTTGCTCCTCTGAAACTAGTGATGAGAGTAGAGGTTTGAGTCTGTTAGCAATAACTTTGGAAATGATTTTGTATACCACATTACAAAGAGCTATTGGTTTAAATCTCTCTAGTGTCATGGCCTTTTCCTATTTAGGGATTAAAGCTATGAGAGATTCATTAATTGCTCTGACAATTTTTCTTGATTTTATCGAGTCCTCTACCACATCAAGAATGTTGTATTTGACTATCTCCCAACATGTTTTGAAGAATTCTACATTGAAACCATCCAGGTCTGGAGCTTTCCCATTGTGCATCTCTTTGATCACTTCATTGACCTCTTCCTCCATAACTGGCCTATTGAGATTATAGTTGTCTTCCATGGTCACCAATTTGGGAATATTCTTAGTGAAGTTCCTCATGGATTGAGATCTATCTGCCAAGGTTTCCACTGCTATGCTTTTGAAGTGTTGAACAACATTGATTCCATATCCTTGTGAGTATTCAACTCCTTCCCTTATGGGTCCAGGAGTTTTGTAATTCTATTATGAGCCCTGTGTTTCATACTAGATTTATGGAGGAATCTGGTATTTCTCTCCCCTTCTTTAATTCGCTTTACTCTAGATTTCTGTTTCTAGAAGATCTCCTCCTGCTGACATCTATTGTCCCATTCTTACTATAGAGAGTCTGTCAGTACCTTCCTTTCCTTTGTGAATCCTTCCTTGATGAGAATTTGATTAGTTTCTTGAAATTTACTTTCCACTTCTCTTTTGACATAAAAAATGTTGCCAAACTCATTTATGTTCCATTCTTTCAGCCTTTGTTTGATATGTTTGAGTCGCTAATGTAGGATGAACATTTTTGTGCCCTGAGTGGGCATGTCTTCCACTCACCATTTTCTAATATTATTGGAGAAGTTTAGATGAGTGAGCCATGCATTTTCAAACCTGAAAGGTTTGTTTCTTGGGGTTCCAATAAAAGAAGCTTCCAACTGTATAGGCTAGTGATACGAACCACCGAAAGGAAGAATCTAGGCAGTCATGGAGTGACCAGAGAGAAGGAGGTCCTCTGAAACTATGAAGTGATCTAATTTTGATGCAAATTGGGTGGTTCCTCGTCTCCTTTTATTCTAAGTGAAGATGCCATTTATTATCTCCATGCTCAAGAGTCTCATGTTGTCTAAGAAGTTTTGGAATGTGAGTGAGTTTCGTCCCAACATTCTGCTTCCCCCTTTTTTTTCCGAAAGTGATATGATCATATTGAAGTCTGTTGAGTCCCAAACTTGCATCTTTCCTACACCTTTTTTTAGCTCCTTTCCATTCATATGAACCTCCTAAGTCATCAGTATCATTTCATATTAGTTAAAAAAATGGCATTTAAAGTGGTTTCTTGACTATGTGTTTGTGTTGCTATTTGAACTAGATTTTTGTTTATAAGCTACAGAATCTTGTCACTTTCCGCAGCTAGCCCAACTCTCCACAGCTGTTTTGTCAAACTCTATATTGCAGGTGTCTTCAACTGAATCAGGCCACATGGGAAAGTTGCAAACAACGTGGAAATGGACTGAGTCCTATTGGCTCAGTCGAATTCATCAAAAGAGGCCATAGTCAATGGTGGGCAAAGCGGTGGTCAACCTAAGAGTCCTACGGTGATAAAACTCTATTTTTCACCACATGAAGCTTTGCGTGGTTGTTCCCAAATCTCAGGGGGACAAATCAACACCTGTGGACTGCTCCATGAACTGAATCCAACAGCCACCCTCCAAAGATTTAATCTTCACAGTAGCCATAATGCTAGATTTCGGGACATGGTTGTTTACGTGTCTATTATCACCTGAGATTGTAGGAAAATAGTTATGTCATCCTCTATTATAAATAATGTGTTCTCATACGCATATTAGTTAGCTTTGGTAATGCAATTTTGACTGTTAACGAGCCCACTGTGCTGTGACTTTATCTCTGTGTTATGACTGCATTTTAATACATGAGAAGACTCTGTTTATAATCTCAATTCGTGCTTGATCGTTGATTTTCCGAGGATTGTACAGAGGGCCCCTGCATAGGCCGAGGTTTTGTTTATTACTGTATAGTTTCATGCTTTATTTCTTTACATTCCTTATTCCATAATCATTCACTTGTATATATATTGCATTTCTTATGGTACTAATTTTTGATAGTTGTCCATAGCTTTTCACGTTTTATAATGTTGTTTACTGATCAGTGCCTTTGTTTCAGATTACAATAGGCAGCCCGGGCACTTACACATAGTTTTCTAATGACTAATGACATGGAATTATTCTTGTTCTTCTCCTGATTCATTTCCTTTAGTTTTTACGTTATTTATTTCAGTTTTGCTCATTTACTCTTCTGCAAGATAGATATTAAATTACTCATGTCATTTTCAGTTACCTCCTAAAGCTAGAGCGAGTCGAATGGTCAGGGATTGAAGTATGAATGCGTAGTTTGATATTAGTTTATTTTTCTGTAAGTTAGTTATTAAATTTCTCATGTCATTCTCAGTTACCTCCTAAAGCCAGAGTGAGTCGAATGGTGAGGGATTGAAGTATGAGTGTGTAGTTTCATATTAATTTTAATTTCTGCAAATTAGTTATCAGATTGCTCAAGTTGTATATGATTACCTCCTAAAGCTAGAGCGAGTCGAATGGTGAGAGGTTAGAATATCAGTTGATGTATGTGATTTTAGTTTACTTTTCTTGCAATTTTTGGATTTCTTTGAGTTCAGTTTTTCTTATATTTTTACGGCAGCAAGGATACTGGGTTTCACGGTCACTAGCTCACTATTTTTTAATTAGAATAGTGTCACATTTTCACTCTCTTTTAGGAATTAGTTTCATCATTGCATGTTTTAAAACCTTTTTTTAAAAGTTTGAAGTTTTGAAAATCATTTTAAAGGACATGATTGCCTTGAACATTTATATCATACTTGTCTGTTAGAATTTCCATCTCACATTAGGGAATTAACAGAAATAAACCCAAAACAAAAGAAAAACGATAAAATGAAAAAAAAAGTAAGAAATATGTTATCTTGCACATATAGTGCGCCGCACTTCAACAGTTTACAACTCCTGGATTGACAATTAATATAGCAATTTAGGACACTCTAAATTGACCAAATAGTTTGGCTCCGTTGCCGGGGAAGTGTAACTAGGTAGCCAACTTCCTAAAAAAAAAAACAATAAAAAGAAGGGAAAATTGATAACTTCTTGAAGTATGCTCTCCTCTTGCACTTAGTGTGATCTGGAGGATTAGAAAAGAGAGTTATTGGTTAATTAATTTCTTAAGTATGCTCTCTTCTTGGACCCAGTGTGACTGGGAAGATCAGAAGGAGAATTATTAGCCCAACTTAAAAATAAAAAAATGACATGCATAGAGCAAGATATTCTAGGGGAAGGTTTATAACTAGAGCCAGGAGTTCAATTTTCACAACTCCATCTTATTCAAGGCATAGATAATATTTACCACCATCTACCCCTAGCCTTAAGATTCTTGGAATTCAAGGAGCAACTAAATTAGAGGATTCTCTTACACCATCTACCAAATGTCATTCAGAGGAAGACCCTTTCTTTACTTCTATAGGAGAGCATATTGTAATTCAAGAAGTAGAATCTCCTGAAGAAGAAAAGGAAGAAACTCCCTCTCATCCTCCCTTAATAGATGAACCAGAGGACTCTGAGGACTCTGAAGAAACCGTCATAACAGAGGAAGTAGTAGATGGATTTTGAGGTAGTGGTAGAGGTAGAGGAGGAGGAAACAATGGAGGAGGAAATCGAGGAGGAAGAGGTAACAACGGAGGAAATAGGGATGGGGATAACTCATTTGGATTCCCTATAGCCGATGAGGAAACTCATACAACAATGAAAAACATTTCACCATCTGTCCTCCCAAAATTTCATGGGTTGAGAAGTGAGGATCCCGAAACATTTCTATTTGAGTTTTAAGTCTTGTGTCGAACCTATGATTATATGGAAGACTCTAAAACTCAAACTGTTTCCTTCAACATTAAAAGGAGCTGCTTTGAAATGGTTCATGGGATTAGCTACTCAGTCTATTAATATCTGGAATGATATGAAACAAACATTCTTCGATAGATACCTGGACTATTGCATGCCCACCAATCATAAGGATGAGGTATTGAAGATGATGCAAAAAGAAGATGAAAACTTGGAGGACCTACTTGAAAGATTTCAATACAACCTAAAGAGAGTAAAAATGAGTAATCTAGATGAGGAAACCTTGAAAGCCCTTCTATTGAAAGCCATTAGAGATGAATGGATAGACATTTTAAACATGACGGGAAAGGGAGATATATCTCAACTTCCACTTCATGACATAGTAGAACTATGTGTCCATCTCTCAAGGGGAAAATCTAAAACTGTAGAAGGGCCTAGAGATCATTCTCTGATTAGAGCAAACAAATTTGCAACTAGTTCAGTAAGTAGGGCAGAGATTGACAATATGCTTGATGAGTTCAAAACTGATGTTTTAGGGAGCCTTAGTGAGCAACTAGATACCCTTAAAATACAAAACAAGAAGAAAGCAGAAGCTGAAGCTTTGGCCATCTTTTGTCCAAAATGTAGGAAGAAACATGCTCTATGGGAATGTCCCTTGGATGCAAAAGTTGTAAAAACATGTATGCTTTGCTCGGAAAGCCATCAGACCAAGGATTGTCCTTCAATTCCTCGGCTCAAAGCTGTCTTTCAAGAAGATCCAAATTCAATGGAGTCTCTTTGTTTTGTTACAAGGAGACCATGGCAGGGGCAACAAAATTAAGGGTTCAACAATCCTATGAACTTTCAACCCCCGCCAAATTGGAATCCTTGGCAGAAACCTTGGCCCCAATCTCAAAATCCATATCAATCATGGGTACAAGGTATGCAAAATTCTTATGGGAGATTTGCTCAATTTTATCAATATCCTCCATCTTTTCCAAATGAACAAGCTCCACAACTTCCAAATCAAAACCCACAACCTTCATTACCATTTCCACAACAACAACAAACTCCTCAACAAAATTCTCAACTCTTGCTTCCATTCCAACAAAAAGAAAATCAACTACCTTCCTAGCCATTGCCAAATCCCAATAATAAAAATCCTCAAAATGCTTAGATGGTAGAAGGACAACAATTTCCTACCTATATGATTGTTCCTGACAATGATGTACAACTCAGATCTGGTAGAGTTTTAGAAAAACCTTCTATAGATGCTCAAAAGCAAAGTATTTCTGAGGAAGATTCTCTTGAAGCCAATAAAGGTTCTAAAGCATCTCTTCAAAACCAAAACACTCAAAAAGAGAAAGAAAAAGAGTCAACCCCCACAACTCCTATAGTTGAGCATTCTGCATCTTCATCCACAGCTCCTTTTCCTGAAAGATTACAAATTGACAAAGGAGTGGAAAAACAAATCTTGTTGCCTGACTATGATTTCCTAAATGAATTAAAGAATGTTTGTTTCAAGATTCCCTTGCTACAATCCATTAGAGAGTTTCCTATTCTAGCAAAAACATTAAAGGAGTTGAGTCTCAAAAGACTAGGAAGGAAACCAAGAGATACAAGAAGAATCCACCTGGTAGGAAAAATTGCAGATATCATGATGGGAAAAATTACCATGCAGAAGTATGTAGATCCCAGTAGTCCAATTGTCAAGACACATATCAATGGGGTAGAAATTCCAAATACTTTGATTGACTTAGGGGCTGCTATCAACATTATGAGTAGACAAACTATGGAATAGCTAAAACTTCCTAATCTTCCTTTTACACCTACCTTACTGCAACTTGCAGATTGATCTATAATCAAACCAGATGGTGTATTAGAAGATATTTCAGACTCCTTAGATTCTTGGGAATATCTGGTAGATTTCATGATTTTGACTCCCAGGAATAATCTAGGAGGGAACCCACTCATTTTAGGAAGACCTTGGCTAGCCGCGGCTGATGCTTTCATTAGTTGTAGGTCTGGGGATATGTACATTTCTGATGGTAATTTGACAAAGAAATTCAATTTGTATCCTCCAGCAAAAGCAACTAAAGAAGTAGGAGATAATGAATGGGTCGATGATGAGGACACTATACAACTTGTCTTTACGATTTCTGAAATCAGTGATGATAGTCAAATTCTGAACACATAAGAAAATTTTGAAATATCTTTAGAATATGACCACACACAATTTCAGTTAGATTCTGAAATTGAGTATCTATCATCTAGACAAATGTCTCTTTAATCTATGGAAGATTTTGGTAGTTTCGCCATTGAAATTTTTCCAAGTAAAACATTGAATATCAACAAAAACTTGGAAAAATCACAATAGGGAGAGCTATCCAAAATCTTACAAAAACATTCTACTGCATTTGCATGGGAATATACTGATATGAAAGGTATTGACCCCAAGACTTGTATTCATCACATCTACATCGAGGAAAATAGTAGACCAATCAGACAACCTCAGAGAAGGATGAATCCAAACCTTAGGGAGATAGTGAAAGAAGAGCTCCAAAAACTACTCAATGTAAACTTCATTTATCCAATTTCAGATAGCCGATGGGTTTCTCCTTTGGTTATAGTACCTGAAAAAAATGGTAAATGGAGAATATGCATTGATTATAGGGAATTGAATAAAGCAACCTTGAAGGATCACTTTCCTTTTCCCTTTATCAATCAGGTATTAGATATGTTAGCAGGCAAAAAGTACTTTTCATTCTTGGATGGTTTTAGTGGCTATAATCAAATTCAGGTAGCACGTGAAGATCAAGATAAGACCACATTTACTTGTCCATGGGGAACTTTTTCTTACCGAGTGCTTCCTTTTGGATTGTGTAATGCACCCGCAACATTGCAAAGAACAGTACTAGGAATGTTTTCTGATCTAATCCATGATTGTGTAGAGGTTTATATGGATGATTTTAAAGTTTATGGTGACTCATTTGAAGAAGCATTAGAGAATTTGGAAAAAGTACTTATAAGATATAAAGAGACAAATCTTTCATTAAGTCATGAAAAATACTTTATGATGTTTACTGAAGGTATTTTTTTGGGACATCACATTTCAGGGGACAGGATTAAAGTTGATAGATAAAAATTTGAAGTCATCTCCAAGTTTCCTATTCCAAACTGTCAAAGAGATGTTAGAATTTTTCTAGGATTTACTGGATACTATAGAATATTTATAGAAAATTTCACTAAAATAGCATCTCCACTCTTCAAACTACTTACAAAAGACTGTGAATTCAAATGGGATTCTGATTGTCAAACAACCTTTGAAACTTTGAAAACAAGAATATCTAAAGCACCTATCTTGAGAGGACAAAATTGGAAACTCCCTTTCCATATTTCTACAGATGCTTCAGATACAACTCTAGGAGTTGTGTTGGGTCAAAAGGATTTAGTTCCTTATGCCATTTATTATACCAGTAAAAATTTGACTCCCATTGAGTTGAATTATATTGTGACTGAAAAAGAGTTCTTAGTCGTTGTTCATGCAATTAATAATTTTAGACATTATATAATAGGCTATGAAACTTTTATCCATACTGATCATTCTGCTATTAGATATCTAATGAACAAACCTGTTACTAATGGAAGCGTTACAAGGTGGATCTTACTATTACAAGAATTAAATATTACTGTGTTGGATAGACCAGGGAAATAAAATACAGTAGCTGATTTCTTGTATGGGATCCAAAATACTGAAGAAGATTCTCCTGTAGAGGATAAGTTTCCTGATGAATATTTGTTTGCAGTAACTACTAAGAATCCTTGGTATACAGATATTGCTAACTATTTGGTTACAGGGAAACTACCTCCACATCTATTTCCTAGTGAAAGAAGAAAGATTATTGATGAGAGTTCAAAATATTCATGGATTTCTAACGAATTATTTAAAACAGGGCCAGATTCTGTGATCAAAAGATGTGTTAGGGCAGATGAAATGTCTGACATCCTCAAGGCATGTCATGATGAACCATGCCACAAACACTTTTCTCACAAAAGGACGGCCTATAAAATCCTTTCTTTAGGATATCATTGGCCTTCCCTCTTCAAGGATACAAAAGAATATGTCAAAAGGTGTGACAACTGCCAAAGAGTAGGGAAATCGACTCTTTCAAATGAAATGCCATTGCAGCCATAGGTACGCATCGAACCCTTTGAAAAATGGGCTTTAGATTTCATTGGACCTATTAATCCACCATCTAAACAAAAGAAGTATATATTGGTATGTACTGATTATGTC
>APFE030217165.1:16315-29854 GCA_000404065.3 Pinus taeda | reverse complement strand
TGAAAATTCAGTTGTTAGTTTTCTTTATGAGGATATTTTTACTCGCTTTGGTGTCCCAAGAGAAATTGTGACATATCAGGGAAGTCAATTTACATCCAACATGGTGGAGAAGCTGATGGAAGAATACAAAATCAAGAAAATGAAATATACTCCTTACCATCCGCAAGAAAATGGCCAAGTGGAGTCCACAAACAAAGTTATTGAAAGCATCATCACCAAAATTGTTCATCTACACAGAAGAGATTGGGCAGAAAGGCTTCCTGAAGCCTTGCGGGCCTACAGAACTACATGGAGAAATACAACAGGAAATTCTCCCTCTGAAATTGTTTATGGAAAAGAAGTCCTGCTTCCCATTGAGTTCCAAGTCAAAACCTTCAAGATGGTAGTTCAGTTGGGGATGGATCTATCGGAAGCCCAAAAACATAAAATGGAGTAGTTGAATGAGCTAGATGAGGTCAGACAAGAAGCAATACTAAGAACTGATCTAGTTCAATATCAAAGAGCTAAGTGGCATGAAAAATACATCAAAGAGAAAAAGTTTCAAGAAGGAGACTGGGCATTGCTATTCGATTCTAAGTTTAAAGACTTTAAAGGAAAATTTCAGACTCATTGGCTTGGGCCATATGAGATTGACAAAGTCTTTAGCAATGGAGCGTTATGAATCAATACCATTAATGAATCTCAAAGTCCTCTTATTTTGAATGGTCATAGATTAAAGATCTATCATAAGCCCCTCTCAAAAGAGGAATTTGTCAAAATGTTTCAAGATAATTCTGCAATAGAGCTGGTGAAGAAGAATCCTTCTTCTCCACTAGCCTAGTCTTTGTTCTTTTCTGTTTAAAAAAAAAATTGTATAAGCCTGAAAACCAATCACTGATTGGCAGAATTATACAGAAAATGTAGGGTGAAAATCAGGGATTCCTGACACCCTATATTTTCCAAAAAAAAAAATTCTCTCTCTCTCATTTTTCATTCCACTCCACCTTATTCCCATTCCACTCCATCTCATTTCCATTCCACATCACTTCATTTCAACTCCATTTCATTCATTTCATTCCATTAATAAAAGTTTTTACGACCATTTTCATCCAGTCAGTCATCGTTTATATATCTCATTCAGTTATAAGCTTGTTGGGTAAGTTTCTGCAGCTAAAGTCAGTTTCCGCAGCTGCTCACTGATTCTGCAGCCAGTTGGATTTTTGCAGCCACCACTCTATTTTTCAAAAAAAAATTTACAGTCAGATGTTAGTTCAACAATCATGAAATCAAATGCAGGTATGAGGATATATTATGAAGACATAAGGCATTCAAAAACACCAACGAGGGGCAACTGATTGAAGACTAAAGAAAACGGACAAGAATTCCAAGGTATGAACAAAAATTTATTTCAAATGGCATTCTAACACATTTTTTCATAGTTATTAAATCACGAGCTCAACTATATGTAATGATTAACGTAATCGCCTCTATAACCATTTCATTCCACGACATTCCTCCATAAGCCATGCATTTATTTTCCAACGGCCTTATGATTAATTCCCAGATTTAACTCAAGTTTGAAAATATTCTCACACTCCATTTGTGACTATGGAATGTGGTTGATTTGACTACGACTTCTTTTAGCCACACAAATCCTGCAGCCGTTTTACAAACGTGCTTGCGTCCACTCTACAGCCACCCAATTTTAAATACTACAAGATGCACTTTCTCCCCCTACTGTTCTATTGACCTCACGGCTTCATTTCCACCGTTCTCACACAAGCCTTCACCCCATTTTGTTCTTGGTCCCTCTTCATTCCATGTACCTATTCTCTGATATCCGCTTAAATTGCTGGTCTCCTTCATAAACCTTTATCATCTCTGTTAATTTAGATGAGTTTTAAAGAATAGAAGGAAGGATGGGATGACTGTTGAGGGCAGAATCAAAGGGACCCAAATTTATCGAAGGATACCCGCAAGTGAAAGATATATTGAAGAAGTCCAGGTGGTTACGTTTTATCTAGAAATTCAAAGGCTACCATAGGGAGGTTACAAAGGCCTTTGCAAGGTCTTTTGACGGACTAGAGGTGGAAATTGAAGACCTAAAATTCACAGTAACTGAAGCGTCAATAACAGCTGCCACAGAACTTCCCCGAGGAGGTGAACGCTAATTTAAGAACCAGAGCATTGGCAATGAAGCTTGGAAAGTGATCTTACGTGACCCGGGTATGGATGTCACCATTTTCAAAAAGGGAATTCCTATTCATGCTTTAAAATAAGAGTGGGCTAGCTTACTGTTAGTTATTCAAAAGTTTATCACCTGTGAAGGACATTTTGGAGAAATGTACATGTATCATGCACATCTGTTAATGAATTTCCTAGACAACCAGATACTTAATCTGCCATACTTTTTACTAAACAGTTTGAAAAAGATGTATGTAACCATCCAAAAGCATCTAGGGGACGTAGAACCACATTTCTATCACCATGGTCTCGTGAAAATCCTGATAGCAAAATAATTAAAACAGAAAAGGGACACCTGGGAGCAATTTTTAATTAGAAATTTCTTTGAAGAACCCCAAGAAACCCCTGAAGGCAGTACATCAAAAAGAAGTAGAAGAAAGAGAACAGATGATAAAACTCAAAGCACTCCTACTAACATAGTTGAGAGAACTAGTAGAGAAGAAAGACTGTCTAAAAGGAGGAAGGAAAAGACCGAGGGTAAAAAGCCAACAAAATCAGAAGAGAAAACAAGGATTGAGGTTGTGCATCAAACCCCTTCCTCAAAACAAGACCATCAAGTATTGTCTGAGAGATTAGTTCACCTTCAGTAACAATCAGCTATGGCCAAAAAGAAAGGAAAAGGAAAACGGAAGGAAAAAGATAGTAGTCCGCAACATGTAAGAAGAAGCAGCAAGCTTAAGGGAAAATGGAGAAAAGCACAAATGAAAGGACCCCATTTTATTGATTTGGGAGAAGGAACACCTGAACAAACTGTAGCTGGCAGTAGTCCACCTCATTCTTAGCCAAACGTTGAAACTAGTCCTCAAGATGATGACATGAGTCCTTTTCGACCAGAGTTTGAAGTCAATTCTCCTCCACAACATTTTGGGGACAGCCCCAGGAAAATGACACCTGAAATAGATCCAAGGCAGCAAGAGGTGTATGATTACATAGAATCCTTAGAAAGAACAGCCATGGGTCCCAGCACTTCATCCACTTAGCCTCACATAACACAAGAAGCTCTAGTCTAATCGTTGAAACAAGAAATCTTTGAGTTGGAGGTTTTAAATCGACATATTAAAAATGAAAATGAAGCACTCAAAGAGCATAGCAGACTGGACAAGATCATCCATGACAACACTATGCTACACCTGGGACTATGGCACAAAAAGAACAGGAAATTTAAGAAGAAATGCAAGAAGATAAGTAGAGCACTTATTAATCTTAAATTCAGATGCTTGATGAAGAAGCCCAGGATGTTAGCAGCACCAAGAAAGAGAGGAAGAGGGCTGGATGTACTGGCAGAAGCTTCACAACATATGATTTGAAGGGGGGATAGTCAAAATGTTGGTTGCATGAGGAATTGCAACACCTTCACAGTGGGGGTATGTTGAGTCCCAAACTTGCATCTTTCGTACACCTTTTTCTAGCTTGTTTCCATTCATCTGAACCTCCTAAGTCATCAGTATCATTGCATATTAGTTAAAAAAGGGAATTTAATGTGGTCTCTTGACTATGTGTTTGTGTTGTTATTTGAACTATATTTTTGTTTATAAGCTGCGGAATCTTGTCACTTTCCACAGCTAGCCCAACTTTCTGCAGCTGTTTTGTCGAAGTCTATATTGCAGGTGTCTTCAGGCAAATCGAGCCACATGGGCAAGTTGCAAACGACGTGGACATGGACCGAGTCCTATTGGCTCAGTCAAATTCATCAGAAGAGGCCATAGTCAATGGTGGGCAAAGCGGTGGTCAACCTAAGAATCCTATGGTGATAAAACTCTATTTTTCACCACGTGAAGCTTTGCGTGGTTGTTCCTAAATCTCAGGGGACAAATCAACACCTGTCGACTACTCCATGAACCGAATCCAACAGCCACCCTCCAAAGATTTAATCTTCACGGCAGCCATAATGCTAGATTTCAGGACGTGGTTGTTTACGTGTCTTTTATCAGCGTAGATTGTAGGAAAGTAGTTATGTCATCTTCTGTTATAAATAATGCGTTCTCATACACATATTAGTTAGCTTTGGTAATGTAATTTTGACTGTTAACAAGCCACTGTGCCATGACTTTATCTCTGTGTTATGGCTGCATTTTAATACATGAGAAGACTCTATTTATAAGCTCAATTCGTGGTTGATCGTTGATTGTCCAAGGATTGTGTAGAGGGCCCATGCATAGGCTGAGGTTTTGTTTATTACTGTATAGTTTCATGCTTTATTTCTTTACGCTCATTATGCCATAATCATTCACTTGTATATATATTGCATTTCTTATGGTATTAACGTTTGATAGCTGTCCATAGCTTTTCACATTTTATAATGTTGTTAACTGATCAGTGCCTTTGTTTCAGATTACAATAGGCAGCCCAGGAACTTACACATAGTTTTCTAATGACTAATGACATGGACTTATTCTTGTCCTTCTGCTGATTCATTTCCTTTAGTTTTTAGTTCCAGCACTGTGTTATTTATTTCAGTTTTGCACATTTACTCTTCTGCAAGATAGATGTTAAATTACTCATGTCATTTTCAGTTACCTCCTAAAGCCAGAGTGAGTCGAATGGTGAGGGATTGAAGTATGAATGCGTAGTTTGATATTAGTTTATTTCTCTGCAAGTTAGTTATTAAATTGCTCATGTCATTCTCAGTTACCTCCTAAAGCCACAGTGAGTCAAATGGTGAGGGATTGAAGTATGAGTGTGTAGTTTTATTTTCTGCAAATTAGATATCAGATTGCTCAAGTTGTATATGATTACCTCCTAAAGCTAGAGCGAGTTGAATGGTGCGGGGTTAGAATATCAGTTGATGTATGTGATTTTAGTTTACTTTGCTTGCAATTTTTGGATTTCTTTGAGTTCAGTTTTTCTTATATTTTTACGGTAGCAAGGATACTGGGTTTCATGGTCACTAGCTCACTGTTTTTTAATTAGAATAGTGGCACATTTTCAGTCTCTTTTAGGAATTAGTTTCATCATTGCATGCTTTAGAACCTTTTTTTAAAAGTTTGAAGTTTTGAAAATCATTTTAAAAGACGTCATTGCCTTGAACATTTGTATCATACTTGTCTGTTAGAATTTTTATCTCACATTAGGGAATTAATAGAAATAAACCCAAAACAAAACAAAAAAACTCAAAAAAGACAAAAAAGTAAGAAATATGTTATCTTGCACATAAAGTGCGGCACACTTCAACAGTTTACGACTCCCAGATTGACAATTAATACAGCAATTTAGGACACTCTAAATTGACCAAACAAAGTCCCCCCCAAAATCCAATTGATGATCGGGTGTCTTTCTCTTAGTTTGTCTAGTGAGGTGAGAAGTTTTAGTTTCCTTCAAGCAACTCAGGACCATAGAAATTTGTTGTCAAGTAATAATCTTTGTCCCCGAGAGGTTGTATTACAATACGGAGGTGATTTCTGGATGCTTCTGCATCTATGATCTCAAAATTTTTAGGATTCCATAGGGTAAGAACTCTCCCCGCTGTGTTGTTAGCTTTGACCTCCAGGTACTCATAGTTATTGAGCCATTTGAATTGAAAGCCCTTGATCTTTTCTACTAAGCATTTGGTTTCTTGTATGAAAACCATGTCTGGTTTTTCTTCTTTTATTCTATTACTGTGATTTCTTTGCTTTCTTTTGCTGCCTAGCGCCCTAATGTTCTAGGTTGTGAGCTCCATAATGAAGTGTTTGTAAAAGAGCAACTAGTAAGATCTTTCATCTTATTTGAATTGATCAGGAGTTTCCCACATTCTAATAGGAGATCATTCTGTCTTCTTCTTCCTCTTTTCTTGCTTGGATTTTTGGTGGAGCATCCTGGTGTAATCTCCATCTGTTTGACCCCTTTATTCTCCTAGCTATGATAGTTCTGTTTGACTCCTGCAGCCTTTGTTTGGGATCTTCTGAGGTAGAGCTATTGCACTCTGTCAAACTTATCTTGTGGCAGAGCGCCAATCCCTTTGCTTGTTCCTTGTTCTAGAAACTGCTCTAGTTCCAGGTTCTCCCTCTCAGGGATCTCTTGTAGGTCTTCGTCCTCCGTTCATCCTTCGCTTGGAATCATGTCCTGGTCTTCTCCAAGTCTTGTATTGTTTATTTGGTCCTCCTTCCTTTCTTTGTCTTCCTATATCATGTCCATGTTATCCTCTCTTTCCCTTTCCGTTGAGGTGTTCCCCATATCCTTAGTATTTTCATTTTCTTCCCCCTCCTCTTCTAAAATCTCAAAACTGTTGTGACATGGTAGTTTGTTCTCAAGGAGTTTCTTTTGGTTCTTTTCTCCTCCTCCTTTCCCGTTTCCAGCCACTTTGGTGTAACCTTTAGGGTCTTTACCATGTTGCCTTTCAAATTGTTCTTTCTTTGTCGAGTGGGCATTCTCTGAAGAGATGCCCATGTTCATGACATTTATGACATTTGAATGGGATGTGTTCATAGTCAACTGCCTAAACCCATTCCTCATCATATACTTCCGGGATGACCTCATTCGAGAGTGCTCCCAATAAGTCAATTTCTACGCATATGCGAGTGAAGGATGTGTATTTACCTCGCAGAGTTGCCTCTGATACCTTTATAAAATGTCCTAGTTTATTACCTATAGCTTTTAATGATTTCGGCATCTGGTAATTGAATGGTAAGGAATATAGTCTAATCCATACCAGAATTGATGTGAATGTTTCTCACTCTGGTACAAAGTTCATCATCTAAGGTCACATGTAGAGACCTCCCGCAGCAAAGAAGTAAGGTCCTCTAAATATTTTATCTTTATCCTCTAGGTTCTTGAAAACCACGGTCAAGAAACCCTTGGATCCCACAAGTATATCTATTTCACCTTTCTATTTCTAGGTGCTTGTTATCCAAGTGTATAGTGCTTTCTCCATGGGCCAAATGCCTACGAACTTGCATATGACTGCATAGGTTGTGATGTGATCTCTATGCTCCTGCAGAGCCGGATCATTTAAGACCACCCGAGGTTTAATATTAGACTTGGGTTTGCAGGGTCCCGTTGTAGTTTTTCTCTCCCACCTTTGACCTCTGTAACTTGCTTTCACTTCTTCTCGAACCTCCTCGTGGGTCGCTTTCTCTTCCTGGGGTCTGTTGCCTTCCGACACTTGTGTCTCACTGGTTTTTGTCACTTTCTCCATGGAATTTTTCTGTTTGTTCTCACTTGACGCTCTACCTTTGTTCGAGACCACGTTACTATAGGAGGGAGTGGAGCTTCCTCCTCGTCCCCCATGGTTACTAGTTTGCTTTTGTAGTCCTCTGTTACAAACCCTAGCTTCCTATGCGCCCAATTTGCTCATTTATTTCAGGAATATGTTTCTCCCAAAGATGCTTACATTGACATCATGATTTGTGCAGCTTGAACTCTCATTCAAAATAATATTCTTTCATGTTCCAATCAGCTCACAGTATTTCGTTAACATTACATTGTTACGTTAGTTTTTTTCGCCGTTTCTTTGTCTGTCTCTCCTTAATTCTATTTGCAGGAATAACTTCGACGTGGAGAAATCATAATGCACAATGAGGGTTCTGTCACATGGATAAACTACAATGAACAAAGCAAAGTGTTGTCACATGGATAAACGTACCGGATTGTAAATTAGAAATGTCTCGAGTATTGCACGTCGTGTGACATAGGGTTTAGTCTTCAATCATACATGTTCCAACGTAGGATTATCATGACTGTCCTCCGTGTTCATGACCTGAACCCCCAATCTCTTACTTGTGATGCGTGCATAACCAAAGAAAAATCATAAACCACAAATTTGTAAGATTGATTCATTACGCAGGATTATAGAAATATCGATTCATTAGTTATAATTTGCACGAGGTGATTCAGTCATTTACATTGATCCAGAAAAGCCAATGCAGGCATTTACATCGATCAAGTAAAGCCGCCAGGAATATTCAGTCTACGCGTGCTAAGTTTTGGAAAATCTTTTTTTAAATATATTTTCATCAAATTTCGGCAGAAATCTATTAATATTGTAAGTTTTGTTTTTCATAGATGGTATTTTTAGTAAATGGTTTTTTACGATGTTAAATATATTTATATATTTAAAATAAAATTCTAAATTTGCCAAAAAGAAATCTGATTAAGACCAAAATATAAATAACATCAAAAAATACAGATTCTACCGGGGAAATAACATGTCAGCTGGTTAGGTTTTTTTGAAAACTGAAAACTTCAATCCCAAAGCAACTCGTAAGATGTGGTTGTTATTATGAAATATATATTAGAGGTAATTTGTAGATTGGGTTACCCCTCTGAAATGTGTTATTTTGTTCTAGTTTTTTTTTTTAATTTAAATGAATTGGTAATAGGGCATATTAAGATATAATTGGATCAAGGGAGCAATTTTTTTAGGATGCTAAATTTATTTATGCATTTCAAAATATATTTTAAATTAAAAAAATATGATTTGACATTTATTTTTAGCTGAAATTTTAATAAAAACTCCAAAACATAAAGTATATATGTCACAGTCCTTAATACAATACTTACTTATACACCCAAAAAAAAAATTATTATTATCTTTACACATATTGAATGGTAAATATTAACTTTACACATATTAAATGGTAAACGTTATCTTTACACATATCAAATGGTAGATATTAACTTGACATATTAAATGGTAAATATTAACCTCTCGTACATAATATGGTTAATAATATATCAATACGTATGGTATTACTATACCCCTACGAACTATGACGGAGTTTATATATATATATATATATATTATATATATATATATATATGAATACATTGATATTTAATTTGACGTAGGAATTGGTGGTGCCCATCACCCCTACGCAGTCATCGTATACTTAACATTTGAATCTTTAATGCTCCTTAACGGAGAGGTCGACAGCTGGACTGCATCGAGATTTTTCCACCCGATCTGGACATCGATCTCAGGAAACAGGTAGAGGTATTGAATGCTGCGGTCCGGCCTTGATCTCCTCAGGATCACTGATGAGATCCACGGCGGTGATTTCAAATTCTTGATCGGACGACTAGGGTCCGATTGCCAACTATACAGTGGCTTTTAGGGTTCTGGTATTATATGTTTGAGAGATTATTTTTCCGCGGTTTATTCACTACCATCGACTATAGCCATCCGTCTTTAGACATTCGCCACTGGCTTCAATGCCGGAGCTCTAGTTTTACCTTTGTGCCCAAGAGGCAGTGAATACTCTCGGCGCTCCGCCCTGAACCCAAATCATCTACAGGTATTCTTCTTTTTTGTTTCAATATTTGAATAAGGAATTTACAGAGTTCTCAAGAACTTGTTTTCTGCTTATTTACTCATCTATGATGGTTGTTTTTTGACAGGGATTCGATGGGTTCGCCGCGTCCAATGATTAACCTCCAAAGAACTGTCTCACAGGTAAGCCTAAGACCCTTAGCGTACGATTTAAATATACAGCTGATGCCGAGAGCAAACGTTAATTCCTCACCTTTACTGTCAGGTGATTTTTACTGATTTCTGTTGGAAAGTTGAGTCGTTGTGGCTTTGCTTGCCTGAGGGCGGCATCTATAGCTCGAAGCCAGGATTCTGCCCTCATAGGTCCTCATGGCGGCACCGATATTTTCGCGCCTTGAACGGGACTCATAGCTTTATGTTACTAAATTATGAATGTATTTGTCTCGATGATTGGACTTCTGGTTAGCAGTCTATTACTGATACTGTAAGGAAGGTTTTATTGACGAACCGCTGTATTTATGGCTCAGCCGATTGCGTCGTTGAACATTTAGCCTGTATATGAATATTCATCTTGCTGTTAGTTGTACAGGATAATCATAGCTCTGTTTCCGAGCATATATGGAATTTATGGTTTCTCCTTTTCTGTATGAATACTGTGATTATCTGTCTACCTTTATGTCTCTGATAAGACTCCGCAAGGTTTATTAATCTATTACTTTTACATGATTTTGCTCTGGAAATAGTGTTTGTTTGAATATGCCACTGTAAACCTTAAAGTTAATCTATGAATGTTTATATAACTTCTCGCTGTAACTGGAAATGGATATTATTTAATCGTTTTTGATATTGTTATGCATATAATGCCCAGTTGCGACCCTTGACGGTCTCCGCACCGAAAATACTGGCTACGCCTTGACTGTTATTATTTTCATGGTTTTGGGTCGTGACAGTTATACTCTCCTATGACCGCTGATATGGTCGCCTGTAAGGTTTTCGCTACAGTATGTGTGCATAGTTATAAGATACAAATTCTTTCTTTCCTTCATGTAGTGTAACTCTATTATTTACATGGTTTTTCCTAAATGATTTCTGGGATCTTTTCAAGGTTCTTTAACTACTCACAACCTCATATTCTCATCGCTTTGACATTCGAGTAAATTTGCCCCTTACGAGGGTTTTAGATAGTTTACGGGTTGGTATAAATCATTGCCATTGGGCGCGGATACTCTGTCTTTCCTTTGGCAAAGAGGAATATGAATTTTATTTCACCGTGTCTCGGTTGGTTTGACCACTATGTGCAGGCCATACGCACACTGGTTCCACCGACTCTTGTCATTATATATATACATAGTTTGTATTACTCCATTCGTTTATTGTCCTTTTCTCTACTTGCTATTACATCACTATTATGCATATAATGATTCCTTTCTACCTCTTTAATATGTGATCCCTCCAACATATGGTATGATTTATGAAGGTTGTCTTCTTGAATTCAAATAATGCTGAGACCCAACCGAGTCCATTCAGTCCTCCACTCAGATTTTATTTAATGAATTAGTCTTTGCATTTAATTTGTTTTTCTGTGTCCTGACAACATATACTTATTTCCTTTAACATGTTAGGACTATTTATCAGGTTATCCTAGATCTTAACTTATAGTCTGGATAATATTTTCAAGAACATGAATGTGTCTTTAAGCATAAAATGGTAACTGTACTTACCTGTACTGCTACGCTTGCATCCCTCTGTACTTCTGTAGAATAGAGAAAATTAATCTATTGCTTGTTCTCCTCCCAACCATGAGATTATTCAACCAGACTAAATCTCCCCCAAGCTCCTTTGCCAAACCGCTGTCTTCAGCAAAGATAATGCACCACTTTTTCCTGTGCTATCTGGTCCTTACCAGACTTAGCACCCTCTTTTCTTATTTTGTGCCTTCTCTCTCGTTTGTTCCTTAACAACCCAAGTCCTTGTCCTTTTCTCTCTTTTCTATGGAAATAGGAAAAACAGTTAGGGTTTTTTCGTCCCTGTTAGCAACTGTTTTTTTTTTTTTTTTTTATCTGGCAAGAAAAGAGAATAACTTCCTCATCGAAAGTTATTATGTGTAATTACTCAATTTGTACTCAACTTTTGAATTAATAATATTCAAATAATTTTTCACAAAAAGATAATAATCTCTGTTCCATATTTACCTACAATGGTAAAACAGAAGATTTATTCACATAAATTATCTGGGCATTACATCTCCTCCCTCTGAGAGTGGACACCGTCTTGGTGTCTTTCAACCACGAATAGAGCTGGATAAGTTCTTTTCATTAGTTATTCATCCTCCCAAGTGGCCTCCTCAGGTCCAAAATGTCGCCATTGTATCTTAACTTGGGTAATAACTCATTTCCATAGTTTCACTTCTCTCCGGTCGAGGATGTTCAAAGGTTCGACCAGAACCTCTCCTTCCAGTTCGACCTGCATTGCACAATTCCTTAAGTTAGTTTTCCTTCAGCACTAATTCTTAACAAGTTTATTGTAACAGTAACTCCCACCTGAATATTTTGCCATCGAATTACATGCTTAGGGTCATAGACATATTTCTTTAGTACTGAAACATGGAACACGTTGTGGACCCGAATGTGACTTGGCAGGGCAAGGTGGTAAGCCACTGGTCCAATCCTGGCCAAGACTTGGAAGGGTCCACAGTATCGGGGTGCCAATTTAGCACACCCACTCCACTGTAAGGTACTTCTTTTATCCTGAATTCTGATATAAACATGGTCCCCAACTTGGTACTCCTTGAACCTTCTTTTGCGATCAGCAAAATTTTTCTGTCTATCTTGAGCAGCTTTCAAATTAACGCGCACTCTTTTCACCATATCTTCCATTTCCTTAAGCATCTCAGGTCCTAGACCGAGTTTATCTTCAGGTCCTCCCCAGCTAGAGGGTGTACGGCATCTTCGACCATACATGACCTCAAATAGACTCATTTGCGTAGAGGTGTGATACCCATTGTTATACGCGAATTCCACTAGATGTAAATACTCTTCCCACAGTGTGGGTTGCTGCATAACATAAGCCCTTAAAATGTCATCCACCACTTGGTTCACTCGTTCCGTTTGTCCATCAGTCTGAGGATGGTATGCTGTGCTGAAGTTTAATTGGGTTCCTAAATCAGTGAATAGTGTTTTTCAAAAAGCTGATGTGAACTTCACATCAGGATCATAAATTATCGTTTTTGGAAGCCCATGTAACTTGAACACATTCTGCATAAAAATATGAGCAATCTGTGCAGCTTTATACGTGAATTGTACAGGTATAAAATGTGCAGCTTTTCTCAACTTGTTTACTACCACCATAATAGAATCGTTGTTTCTTTTCGTCTTAGGAAATCCTGTGATAAAATCCATGGAAATGATCTCTCATTTCCATTCTGGGATAGGTAATGGTTGTAACAATCCTGCTGGATGCTGGTGCTCTGCTTTAATCTGCTGGAACTCTAAACATCGTGCCAAGTACTCGGCAATGTTCTTCTTCATTCCTGGCCAAAAGTAATCTTTTCAGATTGCAGTAATCATTTTCTGATACCTCGGGTGCCCTGCATAATGACTGATATGGAATTCATCCATAATCAGATTTTTAATTCTGTCTTAGTTGGGTACATATAACCTTTGCTTGAAATATATCATCCTAGCATCATCTAACTGATATTCTGGTTGACCTTTCGCGTTGGTGGATTGCTGTATTTGCAGTTTTAGTTGCTGATACTCAGTATCTTGGTCTAAAGCTTCCTTTGTCATCTCCAAAAAGGGACTCTTCCACCCACTAATGGAAATTTCATACAAATGTTGTATTTTCCGAGTTAAGGCATCTGCCACTCGGTTTTCTTTTCCTTGCAGATGTTTTATCTCAAAATCAAAGCCGCTTAGGAAGTCCACCCACCGTGCTTGTCTAGCGTTTAAGGTGGGCTGGCTGAAATAGTTGGTTAAACTATGATGGTCGGTAAGCAACAAGAATTTCCTGCCCACAAGATAATGCCGCCACATTTTTAAGGCATGAATGACGACAACCAATTCCAAATCATAAGCAGAGTATTTCTGTTAGTGCTCCTTTAATTTTCGAGACTCGTATGCAATCACCTT
>APFE030217165.1:0-14210 GCA_000404065.3 Pinus taeda | reverse complement strand
TTGGATTACAGGGATATTGTTCAGAATAGTTGTTTTATCCTTAGAATCTGCATAACCCACCTAGATGGCATAGACCTGACACCTTTTCCGAATACATTTTACAAGATGGTTTGCATTTATTGGTCGAACTTGCACAGGTCTTTTAATTCCTTGCATTTCTTTTTTGATTCCATGGTGATCTCTAAAGTAGATAATCTTGGTTTTACAATCAACTAATGACCAGTGCTTTTCCAGCCAGTCCATACCAATTAGAATATCATAGGAGCCACGGGGAAGCACATTTAAGTCAACCATTACTGGTTGTCCTGCTATAGTGAAGGAGTAGTCATTAACTTTAGCTGTCACTCGCCTTTTGGCTCCTGTAGCTAATTGTACTAGCCATGGGTTTTTAAACTTAATAGATTGTAAATTACAACGTTCCACTACTTTTGGGCTTACATAACTTAGTGTAGCCCCGGGGTCAATTAAAATAGATACAGTAAGGTCTGAGATCTTACCTTCGAATTCGACCATGGTTGGCTGGTATTTTGCCTGACGGTCTTCCAAAGTCGCATTAATCCTGGGTACACTGCGTCCTACTTCGCCGACTGTTGAGGCTTCGTGAATTTGGGATAATTGTTCAGTCCCCTTTCGTTGTGGACAATTTTTAATGTAATGTGGTTCCCCACAACCCCAGGATTGCATTGGGGGTCTTACTGTCCCTTCACTGTCTAACCGTGCATGTTGTTCGCTGACTTCAGACTCATTTGTAGGCCTAAATTTGGACGTAGTTCTTGTTGTAGTTATGCTGTTTAGTCCTTTGCCATTTCCCTTACTTCCACTACTGCGATTTCCTTTGTTATTTCCTATTGACTTAAAGCTCTTTTTCTCATTCCATTTTCTGCCAGCAGCTTCCCCTTTTTGTTTGCTTCTTTGATAACAGATTCTGGCCTTACGGATTACCTCGTCCATTGATTTTGGATTGTCAAATTCAATCCTTTCTCGCATGTATGGCAGTAAGCTGCTAACAAATCGTTGTACCTTTGTTTTTTACTCCCTTATATATGGCACATAGCGGAGTAAGGAAGTAAAACGGGTGATGAATTCGTCCATAGTCTGCTGCCCCAATCGCAGATCATGGAACTCCCTTGCCTTTTCAGTGTAGAAACGTTCAGTTAAATACCTTTCCTTAAAATATCTTTGAAAGTTATCCCAAGTAATGGTCTGCTCAGTAACTCCTTTTACGATCTTCACTTCTTCCCACCATAAGGTGGCCTTTCCCTGTAGTTGAAAAATAGCCAATCTTGCTTTCAGATTGTGGTCATATTCATAGAGCTGAAAATACTTATTCATATTGATTAACCATGCTTCAGCTGCTTCTTCTTGTTCTTCGTCAAAATGTGGTGGTTTAATTTTGCGAAATTCCCCTTGTAGTTCCACCTTTTGTCTTTTCGAAGTTTGTTGTTCAAATACATTATCGGAACGTTCCTCTTGTTCCTCCGATCCTTCAGGGGGTATATGATGGTTCTGTTCTTCGGACATCCTCAGCTGCTCCGTGCTAGGATTAACTGGTGGTTGATTCTTTCTATCAGACAAACTCTTCATAATTCTTTCTTGTTCCATTGTTAGTCGAGCATTGTCTTCCCGTAGTCTTGCCATCTCATTTTTAAGTTCTTGTACTGTTTCCAGAATGGCTTGATTTGTAACTCTGGCCTCTTCCCCAAGTTGTACCCACAGTTCAGGATTATTTTCGGGGCCAGGTGCCCCCTGTCCCATCACAGGTCATCGAGTTGTATTATCTGCTCTCCTCATGCTACAACTTCCCGAAACTCCTGATCCTGTACTTCATCCAAAAAAAATGAAAGGGTAATGATGAGGAAGATATATATATATATATATATATATTACAATGTCTCTATATGTCATTTCTATCTTTACCCAGAGGCCTCAGTTCTGTAACTGGGCTCTGATACCACATGTCACAGTCCCTAATACAATACTTACTTATACACCCAAAAAAAAAATTATTATTATCTTTACACATATTGAATGGTAAATATTAACTTTACACATATTAAATGGTAAACGTTATCTTTACACATATCAAATGGTAGATATTAACTTCACACATATTAAATGGTAAATATTAACCTCTCGTCCATAATATGGTTAATAATATATCAATACATATGGTATTACTATACCGCTATGAACTATGACGGAGTTTATATATATATGAATACATTGATATTTAATTTGACGTAGGAATTGATGGTGCCCAACACCCCTACACAGCCATTGTATACTTAACATTTGAATCTTTAATGCTCCTTAACGGAGAGGTGGACAGCTGGACTACCTCGAGATTTTTCCACCCGATCTGGACATCAATCTCAGGAAACAGGTAGATGTATTGAATGCTGCCGTCCGGCCTTGATCTCCTCGGGATCACTGATGAGATCCACGGCGGTGATTTCAAATTCTTGATCGGACGGCTAGGGTCCGATTGCCAACTATACAGTGGCTTTTAGGGTTCTGGTATTATATGTTTGAGAGATTATTTTTCCGCGGTTTATTCACTACCACTGACTATGGCCATCCGTCTTCAGACATTCACCGTCGGCTTCAATGTTGGAGCTCTGGTTTTACCTTTGTGCCCAGGAGGTAGTGAATACTCTCAGCGCTTCGCCTTGAACCCAAATCATCTACAGGTATTCTTTTTTTTGTTTCAATATTTGAATAAGGAATTTACAGAGTTCTGTAGAACTTGTTTTCCGCTTATTTACTCATCTATGATGGTTGTTTTTTGATAGGGATTCGATGGGTTCGCCGCGTCCAATGATTAACCTCCAAAGAACTATCTCATAGGTAAGCTTGAGACCCTTAGCGTAGGATTTAAATATACAACTGATGCCGAGAGCAAACGTTAATTCCTCACCTTTAATGTGAGGTGATTTTTACTGCTTTCTGTTGGAAAGTTGAGTCGTTGTGGCTTTGCTTGCCTGAGGGCGCCATCTATAGCTCGAAGCCAGGATTCTGCCCTCATAGGTCCTCATGGCGGCACCGATATTTTCGCGCCTTGAACGGGACTCATAGCTTTATGTTACTAAATTCTGAATGTATTTGTCTCGATGATTGGACTTCTGGTTAGCAGTCTATTACTGATACTGTAAGGAAGGTTTTATTGACGAACCACTATGTTTATGGCTCAGCCGGTTGCGCCATTGAACATTTAGCCTGTATATGAATATTCATCTTGCTGTTAGTTGTACAGGATAATCATAGCTCTGTTTCCGAGCATATATGGAATTTATGGTTTCTCCTTTTCTGTATGAATACTGTGATTATCTGTCTACCTTTATGTCTCTGATAAGACTCGGCAAGGTTTATTAATCTATTACTTTTACATTATTTTGCTCTGGAAATAGTGTTTGTTTGAATATGCCGCTGTAAACCTTAAAGTTAATCTATGAATGTTTATATAGCTGCTCGTTGTAAATGGAAATGGATATTATTTAATCGTTTTTGATATTGTTATGCATATAATGCCCAGTTGCGACCCTTGATGGTCTCGGCCCCGGAAATACTGGCTACGCCTTGACTGTTATTATTCTCATGGTTTTGGGTTGCGACAGTTATACTTTCCTGTGACGCTGATATGGTCGTTGTAAGGTTTTGGCTACAGTATGTATGCATAGTTATAAGATGCGAATTCTTTCTTTCCTTCATGCAGTGTAACTCTATTATTTACATGGTTTTTCCTAAATGATTTCTGGGATCTTTTCAAGGTTCTTTAACTACTCACAACCTCATATTCTCATCGCTTTGACATTCGAGTAAATTTGCCCCTTACGAGGGTTTTAGATAGTTTACGGGTTGCTATAAATCATTGCCATTGGGCACGGATACTCTGTCTTTCCTTTGGCAGAGAGGAATATGAATTTTATTTCACCGTGTCTCGGTTGGTTTGACCACCGTGTGCAGGCCATATGCACACTGGTTCCACCGACTCTTGTCATTATATATATACATAGTTTGTATTACTCCATTCGTTTATTGTCCTTTTCTCTACTTGCTATTACATCACTATTATGCATATAATGATTCCTTTCTACCTCTTTAATATGTGATCCCTCCAACATATGGTATGATTTATGAAGGTTGTCTTCTTGAATTCGAATAATGCTGAGACCCAACCGAGTCCGTTCAGTCCTCCACTCAGATTTTATTTAATGAATTAGTCTGTGCATTTAATTTGTTTTTCTGTTTCCTGACAGCATATACTTATTTCCTTTAACATGTTAGGACTATTTATGAGGTTATCCTAGATCTTAACTTACAGTCTGGATAATATTTTCAAGAACACGAATGTGTCTTTAAACATAAAATGGTAACTGTACTTACCTATACTCCTACGCTTTAATCTATTGCTTGTTCTCCTCCCAACCATGAGATTAGTCAACCAGACCGAATCTCCCCCCAAGCTCCTTTGCCAGACCGCTGTCTTCACCAAAGATAATGCACCACTTGTGCCTGTGCTATCTAGTCTTTACCAGACTTAGCCCCCTCTTTTCTTCTTTTGTGCCTTCTCTCCCGTTTGTTCCTTAACAACCCGGGTCCTTTTCCTTTTCTCTCTTTTCTATCGAAATAGGAAAAATAGTTAGGGTTTTTTCCTCCCTGTTAGCAACTGTTTTTTTTTTATCTGGCAAGAAAAGAGAATAACTTCCTCATAGAAAGTTATTATGTGTAATTACTCAATTTGTACTCAACTTTTGAATTAATAATATTCAAATCATTTTTCACAAAAAGATAATAATCTCTGTTCCATATTTACCTACAATGGTAAAACAGAGGATTTATTCACCTAAATTATCCGGTCATTACAATATAATAGTGTTAGAGAAAACCCAAAAATATAACTTCCATATGGAAAAGATAGGCTGGCTTGTTGGTTTCTTCTTGAAAACTAAAATCTTAAACCTCAAAATAGTTGGTAATATTGGATTATTGTTATGAAATATAAAATTAGGTTATTACTATGAAATATGTACTTTTCCTTCTTAAGTCTAAATAAATTAGCAAATTTGATACAAGGTCTATCAATATAAGATATTTATATATGTTTTTTTGCGAAGACAGGGCATAGGTTAATCAGAGGCAAATAGAGATATTTGAACTTTGTTAGTTTTTTTCTTGAAAATTGAAAACTTCAACCTGGCAATAGTTGGTAAAATTGGATTGAATTAGCAGGGCATAGGTTAATCAGAGGCAAATAGAGATATTTGAACTTTGTTAGTTTTTTTCTTGAAAATTGAAAACTTCAACCTGGCAATAGTTGGTAAAATTGGATTGAATTAGCAGTTAGGCTTGATACAAGGTTTATTTGGAAATTATTAATATAATTTTAAATATTTATATATCTCCTACAAGAACAGGTTAGTCACTCATAGATAAAGAAATTTCAATCTTGTTAATTTTTTCTTTAAAACTTAAACCTGGAAATAGCTGGTAAAATTGGGTTGAATTAGTAACTGGGCTTGATAAAAGGTTTATGGGAAACTATCACTATAATTTTTAGATATTTGTATATGTTCTTTTACAAGTACACCTTAATCATAAGCAAATAAAGAAATTTGAACCTCATATTTATATATGTTATTTTACTAGCAGAGGTTAATGGCGGGCAAATAAATAAATTTGATATTTTTATATGTTCTTTTATAAGTACAAGTTAATCATAAGCAAATAAAAAAAATTGAACCTCATATTTATATATGTTATTTTACTAGCATAGGTTAATTGCTGGCAAATAAATAAATTTGGAGCTTGTTAGTTTTTTTTTAATTGAAAACTGAAAACTTAAACATGGAAATAGTGATTAAAATTGGGCTATTATTATAAAATATAAATTAGAGAAATTAAATGACTACTATATAAAATATGTGTTAATATTCTTTTTTAATCTAAAATGTGTTAATATTTTTTTTAATCTAAATGAATTAGAGATATTTCCTCATACAATATTTGTTTAGAACATTATCAGTATTTTTAGTAAACATTTATGTTTTTTTTTTAAATAAGTAAACCACTAATTAATAAAGTAATTTTGAAACATCCATATATAGATGAGTCACTGACTAATTAATCATGGATTAATAAACGAATTTTAAAGTATACAAATATAGATTAACTGATTAATAAAGGAATTGTAAAACATACCAACATAGATTAGTCACTAATTAATAAAAGAATTTGAAACTTTAAAATAATTAATAAAATTGGGTTATTATTTGGAAATATATATCAAAGTAATGGATCAGATTGAATTACTGCTGTGAAATATGTATTTTGTTTTAATCTAAATGAATTAGTAATTTGAGTATTATAAGATTTATTTGTAACAGTATCATTATAATATTTAGCTATCTTGAGTATTATAAGATTTATTTGTAACAGTATCATTATAATATTTAGCTATCTCAAGTAATTATATGTCTACTTTTACAAAAACAGATTAATTTTTGGTTAACAAAAAAATTGGAATTTCAAATTTTATAATTCACGTAAATACTTAACGAGGGATAACCAATTACAATTCAAATACTGCATTCAGTATTTTGCATTACTTTGATGTTTCAATCCGTCAAAACATCTTGACCCACTGCAGTACATGACAAAGCTGGTCATAGTGACAACAATGAATAAACAAACTGGCGTTTTATTGTCCAAATAATCAGTGAATACATATCCACATAATCAGCATTACTAGGAGCTGCAGATACGATAGGCGGAGGAACTCGATGAAGTGTTGTCGCGCTGATGGTACGCTGTGGAAAAGATTGCTGTCAACAGCGAAGGTGTTCGAAATCCAATCGTGAGTACAGTACATAGTGAAACGGATAGCAGAAATGGGCTATCACTCCATCAATACGATAATATGTGTTCAGGACTTCGCTAAAATAGTAAGGCATACCAGAAATGGACGGTCGCACCATAATCAGGACTTCACGAATCGATGAAATGTTGTCGCGCTGATGGTACGCTGTGGAAAAGATTGCTGTCAACAGCGAAGGTGTTCGAAATGCAATCGTGACTACAGTACATAGTGAAACGGATAGCAGAAATGGGCTATCACTCCATAAATACGATAATATGTGTTCAGGACTTCGCTAAAATAGTAAGGCATACCAGAAATGGACGGTAGCACCATAAATAGGATGACAGGTGATCAGGACTTCAGGAATCGCCATAATAGTTAGGCATGCCACAAGTAGACTGGACTGTCGCTCCGTCAATAGCGGGATTCGTGATCAGCACACTGCAAAATTAGTAAAACATAGTAGAAATAGACACTTGCTCGCAATTATACTCATATTTAAATAGAAGTGTTTAAGCACAAAACTATTATAACTTTATTTTTCTGGATATCAAAACTCTACATATCACAAGATCTAAACTTAGATATATGGGATTCTAATCATTTTGCTCAACCAATATGTATAACAACAATGGAATATATATATATATATATATAAATTTTGGAGATTGTTATTTTTTATAATTTTACCAAGATAATTATTAATTAAAGTGTAATGAAAAATTTAAATTTAAATGCATATAATAAATCATCCACTCAATATAATTGAATTATTACTAGTTAAAATAATTATTATATTTTATATTCTTCTAAATAAGTTTTTGGATTTTAAACATAACGTTACCTAACATCCTTCTTTTTGTCTCACGTTGTGTTGGATGTTTGGCAACAAACTCACAGTATTTCGTTAATATTACATTGTTACGTTAGTTTTTTTGGCCGTTTCTTTGTCTGTCTCTCCTTAATTCTATTTGCAGGAATAGCTTTGACGTGGAGAAATGACAATGCACAATGAGGGTGTTGTCACATGGATAAACGTACCGGATTGTAAATTAGAAATGTCTCGAGTATTGCACGTCGTCTGATATAGGGTTTAGTCTTCAATCATACATGTTCCAACATAGGGTTATCATGACTGTCCTCCGTGTTCATGACCTGAACCCACAATCTCTGACTTGGGATGCGTGCATAACCAAAGAAAATTCATAAACCACAAATTTGTAAGATTGATTCATTCCGCAGGATTACAGAAATATCGATTCATTAATTATAATTTGCACGAGGTGATTCAGTCATTTACATCGACCCAGAAAAGCCAATGCAGGCATTTACATCGATGAAGAAAAGCTCTACGTAATATTCAGTCTACGCGTGCTAAGATTTGGGAGATTTTCTTTTAATATCTTTTTATCAAATTTCGGCAGAAATCTATTAATATTGTAAGTTTTATTTCTCATGGATGGTATTTTTAATAAATGGTTTTTTAAGATGCTAAATATATCTAAAAGAAAATTTTAATAAACAACAAAAATCTGATTAAGACCAAAATTTAAATAACATATTAAAATACAGATTCTATATGGGAAACAACATGTCAGTTACTTAGGTTTTTTTTTTTAAATTGAAAACTTAAATCTCAAAGCAATTGGTAAGATGCGGTTGTTATTATAAAATATATATCAAAGTAATTTGTAAGATTGGGTTATTATAAATATATGTTATTTTTTTCTTTCCTGTTTTTTAATTTAATATAGCAATGGGGCCATTTAGTTAATTGGTCAAGAGAACACTCTTGATGCTAAAATTTATTTTGCATTGCAATATATTTAATTAAAAAATATATATATATGATTTGACCAAAAAAAATTAGTTGAAATTCTAATAAAAACTTCAAAACATAAAATAGATAACAGTGTTAGAGAAAACCCAAAAGTATAACTTCCATATGGAAAAGACATGATGGCCTGTTTGTTTCTTCTTGAAAACTAAAAACTTAAACCTCAAAATAGCTGGTAACATTGGATTATTGTTATGAAATATAGAATTAGGTTATTACTATGAAATATGTACTTTTCTTTTATAAGTCTGAATAAATTAGGAAATTTGATACCAGGTTTATTTGGAAAGTATCAAAATAAGATATTTATATATGTTCTTTTACAAGGTTAATTAGAGGCAAATAAAGAAATTTGAACTTGGTTAATTTTTTTCCTTGAAAATTGAAAACTTCAACATCTCAATAGCTGGTAAAATTGGGTTGAATTGGCAATTGGGCTTGATATAAGGTTTATTTGGAAACCATTAATATAATTTTTAAATATTTATATACCTCTCTTTACAAGAACAGGTTAACCACTCACAAATAAAGAAATTTCAACCTTGTTAAATAAAGAAATTTCAATCTTGTTAATTTTTCTTGAAAACTTCAAGCTGGAAATAGTTAGTAAAATTGGGTTGAATTAGCAACTGAGCTCCATAAAAAGTTTATTGGGAAAATATGAATATAATTTTTACATATTTTTATATGTTCTTTTCCTAGCATAGGTTAGCACAAGTTAATCACTCGCAAAGAAATAGATATTTTTACAGCCAAATAAAGAATTTGAATCTCATATTTATATATGTTCTTTTACTAGCACAGGTTAATGACAAATAGATAAATTTGGACCTTATTAGTTTTTTCTTATTAAAAACTAAAAAACTGAAAACTTAAACTTGGAAATAGTTATTAAAATCAGCTTATTATTATAAAATATATATCATAGTAATTAACCAAATTAAGTGACTACTATCAAATATGTGTTAATCTTCTTCTTTAATCTAAACGAATTAGCAATTTTGTGTGATACAATATTTGCTTAGAACATTATCATTATATTCAATAAATATTTATATATATTTTTTCACAAAAATAAATAATCTCTAATTAATTAGTAATTTTGAAAACTACCTATATAGATTAGTCACTCACAAATAATTGATTAATAGAAAATTTTACAACATACACATATAGATTAACCAGGAATTGTAAAACATACCAACATAGATTAATCACTAATTAAAAAAAGAATTTGAAACTTCAAAATCACTAATTAATAAAAGAATTTGAAACTTCAAAATAGTTAATAAAATTAGGTTATTATTCTGAAATATATATCAAAATAATGGATAAGATTAAGTTAATCCTATGAAATATGTATTTTGTTTTAATCTAAATGAATTAGCAATTTGAGTATTATAAAATTTATTTGTAACAGCATCATTATAATATTTAGCTATCTCAAGTAATTCTGAAATATATATCAAACTAATGGATAAGATTAAGTTAATCCTATGAAATAAGTATTTTGTTTTAATCTAAATGAATTAGCAATTTGAGTATTATAAAATTTATTTGTAACTGTATCATTATAATAGGTCTACTTTTAAAAAACAGATTAATTTTTGGTTAACAAAAGAATTGGAATTTCAAATTTTATAATTCACGTAAATACTTAACGAGGGATAATCAATTACAATTAAAATACTGCATTCAGTATTTTGCATTACTTTGATGTTTACATCTTGACCAACTGCAGTACATGACAAAGCTGGTCATAGTGACAACAATGAATAAACAAACTGGCGTTTTATAGTCCAAATAATCTGTGAATACATAACCACATAATCAGCTTTACTAGGAGCTGCAGATACGATAGGCGGAGGAACTCGATGAAATGTTGTCGCCCTGATGGTACGCTGTGGAAAAGATTGCTGTCAACAGCGAAGGTGTTCAAAATGCAATCGTGAGTACACTACATAGTGAAACGGATAGCAGAAATGGGCTATCGCTCCATAAATACGATAATATGTGTTCAGGACTTCGCTAAAATAGTAAGGCATACCAGAAATGGACGGTCGCACCGTAAATAGTGGGATTCGTGATCAACACACTACAAAGTTAGTAAAACATAGTAGAGATAGACACTTGCTCCAGAATTAGGATGATGGTGATCACGTCTGTACCAAAACAGCGAATACTAGAGATATCGGCCCTCTTGTATTTCCGGGGTTAATGCTGAACTGCATCTTTTCACTTTTTTCCATTCATGATTGAATTAGAACTCGGCACGGGGACGTGCAGTTAGGATTGGCAGTCCGTAGGTCATGAGTTGGACACTGTATTATTTGTGGGTAATAGTTACTCGAGGAGCGCGCATATGTAGTACTTTCAAACAGAAAATGAGAAATCTGTCACCTTTGACATAAATAATAAAGATCATCAACTAAGCATTCAAATTTAGTTAAAAATAATATGTTATACGAAATATATGATCTAAAAAATTTGAGTAATGTTTTATAAAACATGTGCCTCTCACAACTAGTATTCAGGTTCAATATATCAAGACAGAAAACAATCCAAAGATAAAACATGCTGCTGCCAACAAGATAGTATTTTAAACTCTAACATAGATAACCATAGGACAAACATCGCAGGAACTGTAATGTCTAATCAGCTTAAACAAGGCAGGAATTGTAATATTTTATTAGCTTTTACAGTGATGTCAAATACCTGAAAAGTAAAGAATAAATGAAGTGGAAATAATTCCAGTTAATTGAAATACAATTAAGTATGTGCTATCTCCAATATCATAACCGAAGAATACCATAACTGCAGACAAGTCACTGAATGACAGAAATAAGACATCATAGATCCATTGTTATTATTTTATTGAGTGGCTAAGAGCTAAGAAAAAAATAAATGCATGCAAGTAAATCTATCTGAACATATTATGTGAAAACAACAATTTACAATTTAGATAGGAAGGACATTGAGTGACTAAGACCTAAAAACTTTAAACGCAAGCAAGTAAATCTATCGGAAGATAATATGTAAAAACAACAATTTAGATAGGTAGGAGAAACGTGATGGGATGACAGAGGAATAGAGGACACATACCCCTCAACTGCAGCGTTTCTGCAGGTGAGCGCATGTGCTCTTTATCTTCTGTCAACGACATAGCCACCTTCTTATCATTTCAAACTGTTGGTGTTGTTGGATTTAGAGACGTCTAATTACAATAATTAGGTTGGACATGTGTGCATTATGATTATGATATCAAATAATGTCAGCAAGATTACGTTTATGTAATGATTAAATATGCCAAATAATGTGATTAATTAAGTTATGGCATTAAACGTATTTAAATAAGGATTTGGATACAAATACATATAGAATAATGTTAATCAATTATAATTGTTAATGGACCGATTATAATTGATTGAAATAATAGCAGTGATAAATTTCTTGACAGCGGAAATCCGCTGCCCTAGGATTGGGGCTGAAATTTAGCTGTCAATTGACAGCCAAATTTCGGCTGCCCTAGGATTGGGACTGCTATAAAAGCGCTGAGTCTCCAAAGCTTGCAATCACTCAGAAAATAGTATGCTCCATTGAAGACTTGATACTCTATCAAGGATAGCCAGAGAAAAGGATTGCAAGCTCTTGGAAAGATTCAAGAGCCAATAACTCAAGTCAAGACCAGGAGCCTTTGAAGATGGAAAGTAAGTTCCGCTGTGCATTCATTTTAATTTCTTATAAAGGAGTAGATCTTGGTTAGGGTTTAAAGTAATTAGGAAAACCCACAAAGTAAATCTAACAATTGGTATCAGAGCACCCTTATGTAAGAATCCGTGCTTGATTTTTGGAAGATTAACTGATTTTGTTTTGTATGAGAAGTTGTGAACTCTTATTTGCAGTGGGTATCTGTAAATCCCTGCATTTAGTTGCTGTTTTAACTAATGTAGATTGTTTCAGTTTTTGGGCATATTCCTTGTGTATAAACCCCAATGCGGGTGATAGATTTTGCTTTGAACTCTGTTTAGTCGTTCTATATTCGATTGAAGTGAAGTTTAATTTTTGGTTTCATTTTTAAATTGACTTAAATCCTATTATCCATCGGCGTGATCGAGCCCTTGCTGAAGAATAAAATGTGGGTAGGGCTAGAAAACCACGGTTTTTTTTCGCCCTTTATTTTACGCTCGCTTACTCATATATTCGTTTTATAACTTTAATGTTGTCACAAATTCCAAAAGAATGATCGTTTCGCGACGAGCGGTGGCACATACATATATGTAGCCGCATTTTTTTTATAGTTTTAGTTGTTATTTATGCCCACTCGAGGCTGCATTTGGTAAATTTAATCATGTTAGAAATTACCAGTAGAAAAGTTCCATGTTTGTGGTATTTTGCTTGTTTTACTGTTCATTCTTTAGAGTGGAAGTAATGACTATCAAAATCAGTTTAATCCCAGTCAAAATGGTTCTTTGTTCTCTGATTTGTTGATTAATTATTTCGTGTTAATTAGTTCACTTTTTACATTGCGCCCTAGAGAGAGCTTTTTTTTGGTATCTTGAATGCAATGTAAATTTCCAGATGTAAAAATAGCTTTCCCTCCAAGGTTGGCAGATTATTGTTATTTCTTGTTGATAACCTTGTTGGGAAAACGATTTTGATACAAAGAAGCCTGCATCTTTTTTTTTTTTTGTTTTCCTTCACTTTTTGATGTAAAAATCCGTAATATTAAACTACAAAATACAGTTGTTCGATGCACAGTAAATGAGGCCAGTGATTGCGATGTGAAATTTATTTTCTCATTTTAAATATTCTGTAAATTTTTTTTTAATGGGAGAATGAGAAACAAATTTTATTTAGGGGCTACACTATTTTCCAAGCAAATTTTATTTAGGGTCTAAACTCTGTGCATTAATTTAGTTTATAAGGGCGAAAATATGGTAGAGTAATTGTGAGTAATTGTAAGTGATTGTAATTTAGGTTATAATAATTATAATTACTATAATTAGGATTTAGATATTATTTAAAATTGGTATTAACACCAATTAAAGGGTATAATACTGAATTCTAAATTGATCACAATAATGCTAATTATGGCATAAAATTTGTATTAACGTTAATTATTGATATAATACTAAATTCGGATTTTATCACAATGATGCTAATCATGGCAACCATAAATAAATTATTTAGTATTCTCTAAATAAATTATTGAAGCATTTCTAAAAGGTAATGATTGTAGAAATTGCTAAAGTTTTACTAATTTTGGAATCTAACTAAAGGCGTTTTTTTTTTTCAAAGTATACATGTGTTGTTTTTTGCATGAGTCAAGCATTGATGTTCGCAAACGAACCGCTCTCTGTAAGACAATTGCAAGGGTGACTCATGACAAGTTGAAATGACGTGCTGGCAATGGACGTGGGTGTTAGCTTTCCCAAAGGAGGGTTGGCGTCTGCTAAGTTGTTTGGTGCATAAGGGTAGTGTATAAAAATAAGTTGCAACACACATGGACTAGCGATG
>APFE030217155.1:0-24556 GCA_000404065.3 Pinus taeda | reverse complement strand
ACATTATCAACCATATTATCAGTTAACACATGCAGTAACATAGAATAGATCATCACACATAAGGCACACACATGAACACCATGATATAAGGTGGAAACCCAATGCGGGAGAAAGCCACCTGCTGCAAGTCATCTCAATCTTCTTCTTAATAAGAAAAATCTTTTACAATATTTGTACTAGTGCAGTCTTATACCAGTACGGGAGCTACAACCCCCTTTTCTCTTGTACTAGCCGATTCATTTACTAGTACGCAGGCTGCTACCTGCTACAATGCTCCAAAGATTCCCCTTTTTGATTTTATACTAGCTTAAGTTCTAGTGCGTAGGCGTCGGCCTATAATCTTCTCTCCTCCAGGTACCACGTTTCATCAATTTTCATACTGGATACACTGAAGCACAACACATAATCTGAAAGGCCATGTTTCATCCAATTTTCATACTGGACCCAATAACCACATTGAAGCTCATAATCAAACAACCTTCTGAATCACCCAATCACTAGATCAATGCTTATACAATGAGAGTCATCAATCACATCTAGTCCATCAGATTATATAAAGATGAGTCATTAAGAACATGATCCATTCATCCATCAATTATAAACATTTAATCAATCAGCTGTTATCAGAACTTAATACCAGAAATCAAACATCACTTCAAAACCCAGAACACAATAATGATAAGCATGGATAGCTAGGTAGATTTTATGAGAAGTATGCAGCTTCACCCATATAACAGCTGCGTATAAGCATGCACTGTTTCCAACTGCTTCCCTGCGTACATGCGCACTGTGCCTCACAGACTTCTTGCATACGTGCGCTCTGTGTCCAATGAACTGCCTGCGCCCCTCCGCATCTGTAGTGCTTCTGGTCCTGTGTATCTGCGCACCTGCAACGCTTCTGTTCCTACGTATCTCCGCACTTTTCTTTCACTGGACCTGCGTACCTCCGGGTATAGATAATTTCAAGACTTCAAGAATAACCCAGACTTTCAGATCTACAGATCTGAACATGCGCCGAGGAGATATCAACCCATTAGTAGATCCGACTTGTAGTTCTCATGTTTCTCCTTGATTTAGATCTAGCTATCTCTCATAACCCATCACTAGAATTTCAGATCTGGCTTCTTAAAATATTCAACCCCAAAGCATGCCCAAGCCAAATGATCTCCTTTGCTTTATATAGGCAAGCTCTTCCTCAAATCATGGATCATGGGGCTCAATAATAATAATATAAAACAATACCATGGGCCAAAACCATAATAACACAATACCGTCGGCTAAATAACATGAGATACCCCACGTGTGCCCGCTTTACTACCTTGATGTGTGTGCACTGGGGGTACGCACCCCATGAATGGGTAACCTGCGGGTATGTACGCACTTTATATAAGACATGCCTGCGTGTTCGTACCTTTTGTACGGTGTGCCTGCGTACTCCTTATTTTCTTCAATATTTCAGAGCTGATCATCAATCTCTGCTACTGTCTTGTTGTACAGTGATTTGTCACCTGAATGGGTTGCCATCAAGGACAATACTTTAGCCATAATGCCAACAATCTCACCCTTTGGACTTTATGGCAAAGCTTACTTGTGAACTGTCATCTGATCCCTTTTTGCTGTTCGGTAACCCATGCACTCTGTCACATCTGATATTTCTTCTGTAGATTCATCTGAATGTATACAAGTGAGATGATCTTCTATGAGAGGGTTTCCATCAAGTACAACACATGCATCATAATGCCAACAACTCAACCCACCAAAGGCTTCAGAGCATTTGTCCAACCAAGGCTCTAGGAATAGTAAATTAACCAAGTTGTTCCAGGGTTCCAAAGTGTTTGTCTAACCAAGGCTCTAGAACTAGTAACTCAACCCAAACTAAGGAAACATGAGAACACACCAAAAACAAAACAATGAAAATAAAACCACAATCGCCATGGCTATCTAAGAAATTGCAAGGCTAGGCAACCCACTGTAAATCCTAGTCATCGTCCATGCCAATGACATATTATAACCAGAAATCCACATGCATATGCCATGCATGCCAAGGCTACTGAATGAAACATACTTTCAACTTAGTACCTGCAAGTAAATCTGATGTAGCTACTAATCTTGACGCCTTCTTATGCTTTCCTGCTCTTCCTTTGCCTTATTGCTCCACAAATCCAAGTATGCCATACCCTCCAAGAGTGCTCCAAGAAAACTATAAGTCTCAAAGAGTATGAGAGAGAGAGAGAATAATGAGAGATCAAAAATTGAACTCGCAAAAGGTTACCAACTGATCCTCATAAGCCTTTTTATGAATGAGGGCTCTATTTTCTTCATTTTCCATTATTTTCCTTCAATTTCCTCCTCACATTCAACCTGTGACCTTTCACCTCCCTTTTCTCCTAATTTCCATTATTTTCATAAATGTGCCAAAATTTCCATTTTACCTTTCCAAAGCCTTAGCCATTACCTTTGCCAATTTCCTCAGCCATAACCAATCACGAGTGATCCCGATCACTAGGATTATGCCCAACATTCAACTTGGAATAAGTGTCCCATCATCTCTGGTTATTATTTTTCCTTTATTTACTTTTATTACATGGAATTTTCACCAGGGTTGTTACATCCTCCCTCTCCTTCCCCCTTTTTCTCTAACTTTTTCTCTCTCCTCTTCTTATCCATATATTTCTCTCACCCCCCAACTCTCACTCTCTCTCTCCCTCTGCATATTTACCTATTTCTCTCTCCATATCTACCTATCTCTCTCCCTCCTTCCCTCTTGTTCTCAACTTCTATCTCTCTCTCCTTCTGTCGTTCCCCCTCACCTCTCCTCTTCCCTCCTTCCATCCTTCTCTCCTCTCTTCCTCACTCCCTTACTCTCTCTTTCCCTCATCACCCTCTCCTTGTCTCTCAACCTCTCTCTCTGCCCCCTTCCCTCTATATATGTCTCTTCTTTCTTCTCCCTTTCTCTATCTACCCTTTCCAGATCTATTTATATTTCCTTGCTCCCCTTCCCCCATCTCTCCATATCTATATACATCTCTCTCACTCACTCTCCCTCACTTTCTCTCTCAATCCATCGCTCTCTCCTCCTTCCAATTATATATTTTTCTCCTTCTAGATCTTATTCTCTCCCTCCCTTCCTAACTCACATCTTCCCCTCTCACCTCTCCCATGCTTCCTCTCCCCCTATCCTCCCCACTCCCTTAATCCCTAATTCACAACTCCCTTTCAACTTTATATTTTCCTCTCTTTATCACATGACCTCTCTCTCTCCTTAAATCCTCTCCCATTCCTCCCACCTTTCCTCCTTTCCTTCTCTCCTTCTGTCCCCTCTCTCCCTCTCTCCTTCTCTATTATGCCTCCCTCTCACTCTCTCTATTTGTCATTCAGTTCTATCTCTATCTCCCTCCCTTCATCCTTTCCATCTCTCCCTTTCCATCTCTTTATCTCCCTCATTATCCCCCCTTTCTTATTATCTTCCCTCACTCACCCACATCATATATCCATCTCTCAGTTTTATTATCGCTTCACCCTCTACTCTTTCTTTCTCTCCCCTCACCCCACTCTCACAAAGTCATACAAACTCTTTCTCTCTCTCACTCACCCCTTCACAACAACCCCCATCCACCTTTGTCAACCACAATTATCTTCCTCCTTATCCATTCCCCACTCTCTTTCCTTATCTCTCTCACTCATTCTCTCCCATCACTCACCAACTCATTCTTCTCTCTCTCTCTCCCCTTTGTCCATTCTATTCCCCCCTCTCCCGCCCTCCTTCTCCCCACCCTCCAACTCATCATCAACCTTTTTTTATGTGATAAAAAAACTAGTAGTAGGAATGTGCATGCATTCCTTGTGCTAGGGATGCACATACATTTTTGCTTCTTGGAATGTATGTGCATTTTTTTGCTAGAAATGTACATAAGTTTTTAGTGCTAGGAACACACATGGAATCTTTCTAGTTTAAACTTTTTCTAGCTTGAATCTTATGTGAACGATGACTTGACTTATTTAGATATGAGTTTGAGATCATGGATTTGGTCGTTTGGGTTGCAAATATATGAAACATCATTTCTATTATATATATATATATATATATTATATTATCTTCGACGTTATTTTTCTATAAGTTCGACAAAACTGTTGTACATGAAACTACATAAACATATGGAGTCAACTTATGTGTGTGTTCATGTGTGAAATTAATAGTGTTTACTATTTTCAATAATTTTTTTCTTTACATAGATCAAAATTGTAAAATACATCCCTTGTCTATTTCCACTATAAATTTTGTGGCCTTTAACCGTTTGGAGAAAAATTATATGGTTCATTAAGAGACTAAGACCTATTATCTTTCATAATGTTAAGACCCCTTTAAGTTGTACTAATGGAAGGCAAAGATTAAGATTTTTTTGTAAATGAATATCTGTACGACAAGTTATTGATCAAGAAAAATCTTGCCTCCTTGGAAATTTTTGGCAACCATGTTGCTAGAAGGAGGACATACTTTCATGTTTATAAGTAGTTGACTTAAGAAGGATCCAAGCACCATGCCCATGAAGTTTCCATCATGGTATTCTATGACATATTCTGAAATGATATGGGCACCAGGATATTGTTACGAGAGGTTTGAATTCTTCAATAATTCACTCAACCTTTTATCATGAGAATCATAGATATTCTAGAGCCTATTGAAAAAAGAAGTTGTGGCTCTTTTTCCATTGTTTTGGATAAAATTAAATTGGACTTCGACCATTTCCATAGTAATAACATTGATGATAATAACCACAATGATGAAGAAGAAAAATAAGATGATGAAAGAGGAGGAGAATTCAGAAGACTATGAATATGTTCGAATAAAATATGGTGTTTAAATATATTCAATCGAATGAAAATTGATTCTAAACCAACTGATATACAAAATATAGTACAATATAGTACTTTCACTCTCGAAACATCCTCCACCAATACCTAAAGCCCCAAAATGTTTTCATCGCCCCCAACTGGCTCACAAAACCTTGGGACTTCGGTCTCTCCCTGATCGACGGTACTTGGATGACTCGGTTGATGTTTATGGTTGGATATATGAAATTGTTTTATATTTGAAATTTTTTTAATTGGATAGATGAAATTGTTTTATATTTTACTGAGATTCAGCTGACTAAATTTCCACCTAGTCCATGCAGCCAAATTTTAGGTATGGTTGATGTGTGGTGTTGGTCGATATGGACAACAAGAATGCACATGGAAGTGGATGAGTCTTCCTGACACACATCTTTGCACTTGGTCAAAAAAATCAACAAACCAAGCATAAGCAATTTGACTTCGAGAAAAGTGTCATTAGAACATCAACCAAGTCCATAATAGTTGACTTCGATATATTGGTCTATTTATGTTGGTTGATAAAGTTGATTATTATAGGAGCAAACTTCTACCTTTTATTAGATTTCTTTAATATGTTCATTGCAACCACATTTATCGAGATTTATACAAAATAAAATAATCATGAAGGATGTTAGAGTGTCGAATGCATTTCATGTAATAAATTCGGTTAGTTTTTGTCGGTGTCTATCGATAACTAATTGACTAAGATCGTAAAAATAGTTAATTGAGTCATAGAAATTCCAAGTCATATTTTTCATGTAATCTAAATACAGTTTTTGTTTTTATATATCATAAGATAGTAAACACTAATAACATAAAAGGAATTTTCAATAGAAATCATTTAAAAAAAGCACTGGTGGTGAATGATGCAAGAACATCAAATCAAAATAGTACAATATATATAAAGAGATGAAGTGTTAAAGATGATCACAACACTATGAAAATCCCCCAATATGAAGATTGCAGAATTGTCCTTGGATTGTAGTAGAAGAAAAAATGGGATGGTTTTTATGTGAATGTTTCACAAGTTTTACGATTAATTATAGACTGCCAAGAATGATAGCCATGTGTTGGAATTATCATAGAGAGAGCTAAAAAGACACCTCTAGACTAGAGAGGAGCTTTTGAAGGCTCTTGGTTGGAGTAGTAGTCCATATGGTTGAGAATATTGCATTAAAAATGTGAATAATGAAGATCTGCAAGATGTGGTCATCTAACATGAAGAAGTTACAATGTAAAATAAGAATACACCCAAGACATTGATGCAACCTTTCTTGGGACGAGCAAGGCATTGAGGGTAGGGGGATGTTGTAAGGGTCTTTAGACCTATGTTGTCGTCATACACATTGTCTTAGTAAACGATAGTAATACTTGGTAAATATGTAAGACAAAGTAAATGATGGTTGGTTAAGAGAAGGTAAAATTGCTCCAATTATCTTATATATGTATAAATATACCCTAAGTCTAATAGAACATTGGTTGGATTTCCTTGTCGTTATAAGTGTATCTTGTACATGTTCATATCTATTGTATGCTTATAACACTCTCATCATGAACACTCTATTCTCTATAACTTTACATGTTTTGTAGCAAGATTCCATCATTTACTTACTCCTAATGGAGACATATGCATTATTTGTCCAATAAAAATAACATAGCAATAATACTAAAACTCAAAATTAAAATATTTAAATACAATTTCTAGAAGTAACATTTATATATTGTGAAACTAATTAATTTGTCTACATTTAATCTATTACACAAGTAAACAAACGTTGCAGTGTAGTCCCCCCGGTACTCAAGTGGAAATTATTCGTTTATAAAAATTACAAATCTATATATGAAGTGGAAAAAATAATTGCAAACTAATGGGCAAGGACTTCCATATATTTTTTGTGGGTAGTATCCACTAGTAAGTCTACACATTTACATATTTACTCCTACTTGTTAGAGTGTCGAGGAACAAAAATAATGGTGGACAATAACTCTTGATAAGTATGTTTATTTACTTGTTGTCCCTATCCACTTTCTTATGCAAATAGTTCCTTAAATTATGGTAGGAAGTATTTGATGACAAATATGTTATTAAGGTAAATATGAGCTATTTTCAAAGGATTTTAATTTTAGGTGGTTTTCCTATTAAGCATAAGAATGAAAAATCATTGGACAAATATCTAAAAATCATGACATAAATATTGCAACTTCATCCCTAATTTAGGGGAATAAAATATGAGGAATTTATCCTCATGGCATTATATTGTGCAAATGTTGCAATAAGAGCTTCAAGTTATGGTCCAATCAAATGATTGAAAAATATTTTTTCAGTGATATTGAAAATTAAATATTTGTTTTCAAAGATATTGAAAAGTAAATATTTGTTTTCAAAGACAAACATTATAACTTGCATTGGTTAATATTAAATTAATAATAATCCATAGAAAATGATTGTTAGGGTTATATCTTACTAAAAATATGCCATGCAGTCACTAATATTCATTGAATGCATTGTGTACGTATCTCTAATCATTCCTCCAAGTTAACAAAGTATAACTTATAAAAAATCTTAATCTCAAATACACTAGACATATTTGGTCTTCAAATTTTCCAATTAAACATTTCAGTCATTCTATTGGCTCATTAAAAAAATCTCAAAATTTTTCAATGTAATTTACAATGTTATAAGTAAAATATCAAATTTAAAGATTGCACATAAAGATTAAATGTATAGCAACAATTTATTACATGAATTACACTATATTTTGAATTTCTATCTCTTTCAATATTTCTATTCATATAGGTCATTTAGAATCATCGTGAAAGTACGACTAGATTTTTGAACCCAATTTCTAACTCTTCAAATCTATTTTGCAATGTTTTTTTTCGAAAAAAAAATTGTGTTCAGGGACATGTTGGTTGGAATAAAAAATTTGTCATTGTCATTAAAATTGTGCTATATCCATTATGTTTCTAGAATCTTTAATTGACTTGAATCGTCAATCTCTTCCATAAAATTCTAACTTAAAAAATAAACACCACACCAAATAACTTATACCCTTAAAAATAAAGTTCCACTTAAAATTAAGATAGAAAAGATAGAAAACTTGAACGCAATTTCTAACTCTTCAAATTTATTTTGTAATGTAATTTTCCTTTTTCCACGAAAAATAGATTGTGTTATGGGACATGTTAGTTGGAATAAAAAGAAAAATCATAGTCATTAAGATTGTGCTATATTCATTATGTTTGTAGATTCATCATGCTTCTAGAATATATAATTAACTTGAATCTTCAATCTCCTATATAAAATTCAAATTTAAAAAGTAAACACCATACCAACTAACTTATATGCTTAAAATTAATTTTTCATCTAAAATTCAGATAGGAAAGATAGAAAACTTAAATCAAATTTCTAACTCAAATTTATTTTGTAATGTTTAAAAAAAAATTAGATTGTATTCTTTACATGTTGGTTGGAATAAAAAATTTCTCATGGTAAAAAGTACGCACTACACCCACTAATAAAGATTGACCTAAAGTTAAGATTAAAAGGATTGAAAATTTGAAAGCAATTTCTAGCTGTTCAAATTTATTTGGTAATTTTATTTTTTTTCCAAAAACAAATAAATTGTGTTTGAGACATATTAGTTGGAATAAAAAAATTTACATGGTCATTAAGATTGTGTTGTATTCATTATATTTCTAGAGTGTATAGTTAACTTGAATCTCCAATCCCTTCCATAAAACTCTAACTTAAAAAATAAACACCACACCAATTAAATTATACAGTCCACCTAAAATTAAGATAATAAAAAATAAAAAATTACAAATTACAAATATCAGTATATCAACCATTCTTAACATAAAATTTAAATCTAAAAATTAAATGCCATACCAACCTATTTGTGTTGAAGATAATGGAGAATATCTTAGAATAGGTAGAGTTGGTTCACTTAGCCTCGGGATAGGAATTAGTTTCTATTTCTTAGGATGTTGTTCTAACTTCCCTAAAACCATGTATTCTATTTAATGTGTAAAGTTGATGAAAAATGTAGAGCGTTCTGTAGAGCTAGACTCTCTTTCGTAGAGTTGACCAGTGGGTTTTATTTTAATACAAACATTGCTATTTTTATCATGGTATTAGAGTGTCAGGGCTGAGAAACCTCTACACTAGCTAGTGGGTGGTTCTTTGAACTAAGATCATCACATTTCTGAAGCAGATAACTGCGAAGTTTCTGAAATCAATGCTGGAAAGGTGTGTACCTCTACAATGAGGGCATAGTAGCACTTCGCGCAAATTTTCTGTCATAGATCGTTGCAGGAAAGACGTGTACCCCTGCGACAATGTCACAAAATAGACAAAGACTTTTGTGACGATAGAGGAAAGCCAATTACAAGGCTATGGTTGCGTGAGGAAGCCAATAACAAAGTTGTAATAGTCAGAGAAGCTGTGTGGGGAAGCCAATAACAAGGTTGTAGCTGACAATAGGAGGTTTCCTGGAGGCTGAGAAGAAATCCATGATGATCTGCGTGTGTGCTACGAGATCGAACAATAGTGATCTATCTCTGTCACAGATCTAGGGTAAATTTAACATCTTTTACCTGCCAATTTTTTCTTTCTAAATCGCCAAGATGAATAACAATATATTTGAAGCATGCATGAATGAGCATAAAAAGCTCAATGGTTCCAATTATGGAAAATTGAAAGTTTAACATGTAGACTCTGCTAGAAGTGCAGAGTGCTTCGACGATTGTGAATGGGGATGAGCTGATGCTCGCGACTGGATCATCATATATCCCAGATTGGGAGAAACGAGAAAGAAGAGCAAGGAAAATGTTAAAGATGTTTGAAAGACTGTATTATACCGCACATTAGAGAAGGTAACTCAACTAATGAGATTTGGGGAATTTTGAAGGAATTGTACGAGATTAGAAATTTAAATCATATTTTGTTCCTCAAGATTAAGATCATGTCCATGAAGATGGAGGAGAATGATATGATTGCTTCATTTGTAGCAAGGATCAAGGATCTAAAAGCCAAATTATCATATATTGGTAATATAATGGACGATACAGATCTTGTGACCATTACAATCAATGGTGTCACTGATGATTATCAGATGTTCATCACTGGGATCAATGCCAGAGAAAAGATCCCTCATTTTGAAGATCTGACATGTATACTGATGCAGGAAGAAGAGAGGAGATTGACTCTGAAGCCCAGAGTGCCGATCTTGCATTGATGGTGAGGAAAAACTTCCACAAAGTGAAAGGAGGTCCACAATAGAAAAATGGAGCAAGTTCACATAAACGGCAAAATTTGACCCAAGATATGCATCTGAATAAAAAATACTCTGAAACTAAATGTTTTTATTATGAAAAATTAGGTCATATTGCCAGAGAATGTAGGAAAAAGAAGTATCATGAAGAACAATAGAAGCCAAAGAGACATGCAGGTCATCTCGCAAATAGTGATCAGGTGCAGAATTAGAGGCTGTTCATAGTAGATTGTGATGAAAATGTTGATGCAGCCATCTGGTATGTAGATATAGGAGCGTTAATAGGCATGATAGGGAACAAGCACTGGCTAGAGAATTTTAAAGAGATCAATGAAGGTGCACATATTTACCTAGGTGATGACAGAAGCCATCAAATCAAAGGATGTGGGAAAATTTTTGTCATTCTACCTGATGTTAATATCAAACAAATTTATAATGTTATCTATGTGCCTGGCATAAAAAGGAACTTGATTTTTGTATCTATGATTACAAATCAAGATTTTAAAGTTGATTTTTTAAAATCTAATTGTTACATTAAGGATCTGCTAGATGAAATGAAGACAATTGCTACAGGAATTCGAACAGGAGGACTGTACAAGTTGGATGTGAGACCTGCACCGATTCAACCATTGACAACAGTGAGCTTGACTATAGAAGAACTTTGGCACCAAAGATTTGGCCACGTCAATTACAATGATTTTTTGTTACTACAGAGGAAAGAAAAGGTGAGAGATCTTCCTATTCTAAAGAAAGTACATAATGATTTTGATGCTTGAACTTTAGGAAAAATGCATAGAGAAGAATTCCTTGTTAGAGTAGAAAAGAAACAGAGGGATATAGTAGAGTTAGTGCACATCGACCTTTGTGGTCCCATGCAGACAAAATCATTAGGAGGTGCATTGTATTTCCTACTGTTTATTGATGACTATATGAAGTTTTCTTGGGTATATTTCTTAAGTAAGAAGAGTCATACAGTCAAGTACTTTAAGTATTTTAAAAATATGATTGAAAGACAAAAAGGGATACAAATAAAAATTCTCCATTCTGATCGAGGGGGAGAATACAGGAAAGAAGAGCTTATCAGATATTGTAAAGATCATGGAATTTTGCAGCAATTCATAGCACCCCATACTCCACAGTAGAATGGAGTGATAGAAAGGAAGAAGAGAACTCTGGTGGAATGTGCTAGTTGTACGCTTAAAGGTAAGAATCTTTCAAATGGTTTTTGGGCCGAAGCAGTGAATATTGTGGTTTATTTGAAAAATAGGAATCCTACAAGAAGTCTTGAGTTTAAAACTCCTTTTGAAGCTTTATAGTGATATAAACCTATAGTAAAACACTTAATAATGTTTGGATGTAAAGCATTTTCCCACATACCAAAGGAAGATAGAAAGAAATTCATCTAGAATATTACACATGTGATAATGTTGCGGACATTTTCACTAAGACTCTTGGAAAAGTGAAATTTCAAATGTTTAGGGAGATGTTAGGCATAAATGTGAACCCATTCTCCATTAAGGGGGAGTGTTGAAGATAATTGAGAATATCCTAGAATAGGTAGATTTGGTTCACTTAGCCTCAAAATAGGAATTAGTTTCTATTTCTTAGGATGTTGTTCTAACTTTCCTAAAACCACGTATTATATTTAATGTGTAATGTTGATGAACAATGTAGAGCATTCTACAGAGCTAGACTCTCCTAGTTCAAACTCTCCTTTGTAGAGCTAACCAGTGGGTTTTATTTTAATACAAACATTGCCATTTTTATCAACTTGTACACTTAAAAGAAAGCTCCACGAAAAATTTAATATTAAAAACTTCACGTGTCAATATATAACCATTTTCATTATTATTATTATATATAAAAAATGACTTATTTTATTATATAACATTATATCACATCACTAAATTCATATGCCATGAATCTCTACACATGCGCAATCTAAGGCAGAAAACTATAGATATCAGTATTTCAACCGCTTATATATATGTGTGGGGAGGTATTGTATTGCACAACATCATGTCACGTCACTACAATGAATATGTACAGATGGAAAATATATCCATCTTATTGTCAAATGCCAAAGTTCGATCTGTTTCTTATGTGCGCACCGTAGAATGTTGAAAACGAAGTCAAAAATTTGTGGCTAATAGTCCACATTAAATAGATTTTGTTAAATTTATAGCAGACCAAGAATGGAATCATTGTTAAATATATTTTAAATAGGGAATTATCTTATAAATTCCCATATAATTATAATATAACAGACATATACCTAAAATCTTCTTTAAAGATATGTTTTACTATTTAAAACATTAAAATTATTTTATACTTTAAACCATTTATTCTCACCATCCTTAAAGTGTCAATAGCTTTATTGGAAAAAAGAATCCTTTACCTAAACAATAGAAATCAATTATGCAAAGTTGCATGAAATGAAAGATCCCATTTGTTTGGATTTGTCTTTTGAAATTGTAGTATAAATAGGTCAGAAAAGATAGTGAAACGTTATACAAAAAGCAAGTGCTAATGGCTTTCTTTAATGCCTCTAGTTTCTAGATGGGGCATCCACAAATCATTTATGAACTCCACAAATGATCGATTGACTTTCTATTAACAACTTTGAAACACTAGAATGCTAATGCCAAAGAAATTTATCACGCCAATAATCAAAAGTATAACACTGATGCACAAACCTGGGGAACACTATCCTAGGTGTTGAACAACACCTATAACCAAAAAACTATTGTGAGAGAAATATTTACTGATGATGGAGCCTTATAACTTAGCTTGATGCAATATTTACAATGATCAACCTACTCATAAGAAACCAACATAACAACATAATAAGATGACACCATAACAACATACCACATAGTGGAGCTTTATAACATAGCTTATTATGGTAATTACAATGATGATCTTGTTGAGTGCCAATCCACATGACATCATAACATCATGATAACGTAACCACATGATAGCATAGTGACATGACAACATAATCATAATAACCTGACACCCATACCACATAATGGAGCTTTATAACATAGCTCATGGCGGTATTTACATCCATATACATGTGTACATATAGCAACATTACCAAAAATATATCCCAAAACATATACCAAATCATATACTAAACACATATCTATGCATATATCAAAACATCATATAACATATATCAAAACATCATATAACATATACCAAACAATCATAAAGAATATATCAACCACCATAAAGCATATACCCAACCATCATAAAGCACATATCAAACCACCATAAAGCATATACCGACCACCACAAAGCATTACCAAACCACCATATCGAAGTTTCTTTGGCTCAGTCAGAAAACAAGGAAGGATACATAGCCCGCATCTGATCCACCATCTCGCATGTAGTTTCATCGGGCCCAAAGTGCTTCCACTGCACCTTAACTTGCTCGATTTCTTGGTTCCGGAGCATGAGCACCTTTTTTTGTAATATGCATTAAGGCTTCAAGTGGAATTCTGCATCTAGTTCGACATGCAATACAGACGAGTCAATCACATGATTAACATCCTTAGCATACTTCTTAAGCAACGATACATGGAAAACATCATGGACTTTCACTGTCGAAGGTAGTGCAAGTCGATAGGCTACTTGCCCAATACTATCTATAATGTCGAAGGGTCCACAAAACCATGGTTCTAGCTTAGTACATGATCTAATCCGCAAGGCGTTCTTCTTTGGTTTCATGCGCAATTATACTTGTTCCCCAACCTAGAATTCCTCGAACAACCTATTTTGATGCGCATAACTCTTCTGCCTACCTTGTGATGCCTTATGATTCTTCTTGATTACCTACATTTCCTGTTTCATGTCTATCATCTTATATGGTCCAATCAACACCCTTTCAACTAGACCACTCCAACTGATAGGAGTGTTACAACTCCACCCATAGAATCCCTCAAAATGACTCATCCTCAATGACTCCTAATGAGCGTTGTTGTATGCAAACTCTACCAATGGGAGATACTCTTCCCACTTCCACTACAAATGCATCATACACATCCTCAACATGTCCTCCAATATCCTAGTCACCCTCTCTATTTTTCCATCTATCTACGAATGATAAGTTGTGTTAAAGGCCAACTTTGTGCCCAACCCTGTAAAAAACGCCTTCCAAAATTTGGAAGTGAGCTTCACACCCCTCTCTGAAAAAATATTCTTTGAAACATCATGCAGTCTAACCACATCTCGGATGAATTCCTGTGCTACATCACTAGCTGAGAATGTAGACTTAATTGGAATGAAATGTGCAACCTTTGTCAACCTGTCCACATTAACCATGATGGAATCATGCTGTCTTGCTACCTTTGGAAATCCTATGATGAAGTCCATGGAAATGACCTCCTATTTCCATTTTGGAATCGCAATCGGCTGTAGTAGTCCACTTGGATGTTAACATTCTTCTTTCACTCGGTGATAGTCAAATCATATAGCCATGAACTCTACTACACCTCTATTCAGATTCAGCCAATACTAAAATCTCTTCACTATCATTAATGTGTTCTGCTAATATCGGTGACCCAAATACAATTTTGCATGAAACTACCTCAAGATCACCTTCTTAAGCTCATTGTTATCTGATAGATATGTCCTATCTCATAACCTGACCAAGCCATCTTTTATAAGACAATTATCCATACCCTGTGCACCTGCACCTGTACCTATACCACTACTTGTACCTATACCTACACCTGTACTTATACCAACATCCTGCTGACCTGCCTACGATATCTTATCATGTAATTTCGTCCCATAGAAGCTCACAGTTGCCAAGTGATTTACCTATACCCTTCTGCTGAGGGAATCTGCAAGCCTATTATCGTTACCTTTGATGTTTCTAAGGTCGAAATCAAACTTGTTGATCGTGGCCAACCATCTAGCTTGCTTGAAATTCATATTTGGCTTGTCAAAAAAATACCTTAACCAATGTCATCACTTGTAGGTACACATCTCTTGCCAAGAAGATAGTGTCTCCACATATTTATTGCATGTATGATCATTGCTAACTCCAAATCATGTGTCAGGTAGTTCTTCTCATGCTCGTTTAATCTCTGGGACTCATAACATACCACTTGTCCATCCTACATAAGGACTCCACCAGGTCCTCTCTTGCAAGCACTCATGCATACTACAAACCCTTTGTTCGGATATGCAATATGTAGCGCAAGTGCATGTGTCAACAACTGCTTGAGTTTCTCAAAGCTAGCCTCACACTCCTTAGTCCATTAGAACTTCTTACATTTTTTTTGCAATGATGTGATAGGATAAACAATATGCAATAAGTTCTTGATGAACCTCCTATAATAACTTGCTAAACCCATAAAAGATCTCACCTCATCCACATTCTTAGGAGCTACCCATTCGATGATGGCTCTTATCTTCTCTTGATCAACTCCAATGCCCTCCTTGGAGACAACATACCCCAAGTTGTGTACTTGAGTCTGAAATAAACTACACTTGTTGAGCTTAGCATACAACTGATGCTCTGTCAACAACCTCAACACTGCTGCTAAATGTTCGGCATGCTCTTCCTCATTTTAGAATATACCAGTATATCATCAATGAACACAATAACAAACTTATCCAAATATGGATGCAACACACTATTCATCAAACACATAAATGTAGTTGGAGCATTAGTTAAACCCAATGGAACAACAACAAACTCAAAATTCTCATACCTGGTCTGGAAAGCGGCCTTGTGAATGTCTCCCTCTTTGAAGCATACCTAATGATATCTAGATCTCAGGTCGATCTTGGAGAAAATTGTTTCTCCCTTTAGCTCATCAAACAAGTCATCAATCCTTAGCAAAGGGTACCTGTTCTTGATGATCACTATGTTCAAATTCCCGTAGTCAATGCATAATTTGAGTGTTCCATCTTTCTTCTTCACAGAAAATATCAATGTGCCTCATGGTGACACACTTGGCCTAATGTATTCCTTGTCCAACATTTCCTTCAACTACAACTTTAACTCAAGTAACTAAGGTGTGCTCATCCTGTAAGGTGCTTTCGATGTTGGAGCTACCCCTTGCACTAACAAAATAGAAAACTATACCTCCCTATGAGGTGCCAACTCTGTCATGTCCTTAGGAAATACATCCTTGAACTGCTGTAAAACTAAGTACATGCTAAACACATCCATATCCTCAAATTCCTTACCCTTATTACCAGAAATGTGCACTACAAATAGCTTACACCCTTTCTTGCAGCTATGATTTGCTTGCATATTTGTCACCATCCTAACTAATGTAGCTTTCTTTTTACCCTCTAAGACTCTTGGTTCCCCATTCTCATCAACACACTCAAAATATTTGTCATAACAATCCACATTAATTCTATGAAGATACAACCAGTCCATGCCCAACAACATACTGTAAGAACCTAATGGTGATACATTCAAATGTGCTATAGTAGGCATACCATTCAAGTCAAATGCAAAAGCTCTTAGCCAATGATTAACTTGCTTTTTCGTACATGTATCCAACTGCAACAACCAATACTCTTCATGCAATTCCTTACTCAAACCACACTTATCCACCAAGTTAGGACTAACATAGCTATAATTAGATCCAAGGTCAATCAAAATAGATCACTTGATCACAAAGCTGACCATCCATTTCAATGATAGATGTGTGCTGCTCTGTCTGTTTGTTATACAATGTTGCATAGATGTGTGGAATACTCTGACCAACATCCCCAACAGTTTGTGCCTCTTACGCACTGTATATCTTATGTCTGCCACTCTAATTCTGCAGAAAACCCTTCCTGCGATGATCACTCCACAAAGAAAATACTGCATGGGCTCCTTATTATGCTCCTTAGATCTACGTCCTTGTCCTCTATCTGATGCATTGAACCTCTTAGGTGGTGCAACATTCTCCTTGTTACTTGTGTCCTGTGGTCATACTCAGTTCTTGTCCCATTTTCCTTTGTTCATTGCATTACCTTTATAGTCTGTCTTAGTCTCAATTTTGTGCTTCGATTGTTCATAGCAATGATTCAGTTTTCGGATATCCTCCTCCAATGTAATAGGCTCGTCAAACTCAATCATATCTTTGAATGCAACTGGTAACCCACTGACTGGTCTATGAATCTTAGCGTTCTCTCCTTGAGGTAAGGCACATAGCTCAACAACTCCAATAATCCGTTAGAGTACTCATCATCTATCATGGGTCCCATGTTTGGCTCATAGAATTCTTTCACCCTATCATCAAAGTAGCTTTCTGACAAATACTTCTTCTTGAATAGCTGCTCAAAATCACCCCAAGTAAAATCTTCCTCATCTATACCTCTAACATTCTTCACTTCTTCCCACCAAATGTTTTCTTTTCTTTTGAGGCTGAATGTAACCACTCTAGCTTTCATGTTCTCTGAATAGTCATGTAATCTAAAGAACTTCTTCATGACTAGCAACCATGCCTTTGCATCTCGTGATTTCTTTACCTCTACATCAAAATTAGGTGGTTTTTCTTTCTTAAAATCATCTAGAAAATACCCCTTATCACTCCTCCTGTAAGTATGTTACCAAATACGATCATAGTGCTTATCTGAATTAGAACTAGAATCATTCCTATGTCTATCCCTTCTCCTATCCAAAGTGTTCAACCACCTTCCATCCCTGATTATGTCATATCTAACTGATCAGTGACCACCATGCGATCTACTACCATATGCCCCATTAGTTCTATCCTCTTTCTCATGGTTCATCTGAGGCAGTCCCTATCACTACAACTATGAAAAACTCTGAAGTATGACTACATTTACCTCCATTAACTTTTCTTGTTCTCGTATGATTCAGTCATTATTTTCCTTACAAATCCTTATTTCTTCATTTAAGCTTCTTAGTGTAACTTCCAGTCAAAAGAGTTCCCAACACCATACTACTCCTTGAATTCATACGAAGAGTCTTTGTAGTCAACCATCTTGCTAGCCATTTGATATTTCTTCCTGCAAGCTGTATCATGTCAGCTAAACTAAATCAAAATAAACTAACACACCTTTGTATAGCTCGGGGGGCATACCTTGTTTATAAGATCAACAAATCAATGTGACACATGTATAACATAATCATGACATCATATATAGAAACATAAAACATAAGCATATGACCATGCAACTGTCATTGTAGCTAGGGTCTAGTGATCAATGCAAGACCTCAATAAGAACACACACCACAAACTCATCCATGTCAACCACCATCATTACGTCACTATACACTTGACCACTTGAAAACACGAACATGCATAAGTGATGCATAAACATCCACACATATGCATAAACACATATGACCAATCATGAATGAACAATACTTGAAATAAAACCTACAAGAATGATACATACTACCAAGCATACAAAAATGTAACCAAACATGCAATAACGTAATGAGGAATACTACAATGATACATGTAAGTGACATAAATCGACATATACCCAGTCATACACTCACAATGATGCATTCCACAATAACACCTCAAATTTCACGTGACGACATCACTACAACCATGAACAACATCATGCAAATGCAACAAGAACATGGAATGCAAGGGTGAGAGACACACATGCAACTGACATGCATGCATGACCAATAGATAGCTCGTCTATTTTGAGGGGTGAATCATGCTCTGATACCACTCTGTAACACCATCCTCTCACATCTACCTAGGTAACCGACCAGCTGGGGTAAACATGCAACGGAAGGCCATTATTATATGATTCTACCACCTAAGTCATGCTAAGGAAGTGTAACCAATGGAAACACACCATACAGACATTAATTATCAGCAACAAGACCGTCAAGAACCAATCCAATAATTTAGAAGACTTGCCTTGGGGTCCCCCTTATATTTTGGACAATTTAAGTCTCAAAGGCTCCCATTCTATAGGGATGAGTGAGACAAGCAACCCAAAGTCACTCTCACAGGCTTGCTTGCCAGTGAACAGAGACCAAAAATGTCAGTGATATCGCAACAACTCTAGAATTTGATCGATTTTTTCAAGCTCAAAGCTCAGGTCACTACCCACAATTGAACCATCTCTTTATATCAGTAGAATAACATGGAAATGGAACTATTAAAGAAAATACTTGTTTAAGACCTTGACTAGGCCCCTACTAGCCATGACAGACCTTTCATCAAACAGATTGCAAGTGTGTAATCTACAAGTGTAGTTAAGAGTTTTGAGCACAAGTGTCTCATAATTAGCTAATAATCACTAAGAAACATTGATGCCTGAACACATCAACTTCCATTCCATCCATTAGGTCATAGATACATTTATCATTCAATTACAAGTAAAACATGATGAGAGCCACACATGGTTGTTGTCTTAAAACACATACAGAACCAACATAATAGCAGCAAAAATGCTCATGAAAGTAAAAACATATAAACCACATACAATCCATTAAATTTCTCATAGAAATACAAGGAGAAGTAATCTTTCATTAAGTATGCAATATCCAAACTTGAGATGGGACTTCCATGTTCCATCCGACCATAGAATTCCTGAGCCAAATCTCTCTTCAGCCATTCACCCCCATGCCATATTCCAAGCATGAATGTGCGATTTCATAGAAAACGTCAATAAAAAACCATATAGGGATTCTAGAGGCCATCCACCTCATGGTCAAACATCACAAAACCATCATTAGATTGACCTCTATCCATTCCTTCCAGGGCTCTAGAGCATTTTTCCAACCAAGTCTCCAAGACTAGTAATTGAGCCCACAAATTTGACTGGGCTCCAGAGTGTTTGTCCAACCAAGGCTCCAGGCCTAGTAACTCAACCCACCAACGGCTCCAAAGCATTTCTCCAGCCAAGGCTCTGGGAATAGTAACTTAACCCAAGTTGTTCGAAGGCTACATAGCATTTTTCCAACCAAGGCTCTAGGACTGGTAACTCAACCCAAACTAAGAAAACATGAGAACCAACCAAAAACAAAAAAAAAGAAAATAAATCCATAATCACCATGGCTATCTAGGAAATGGCAAGGCTAGGAAATCCACTATTAATCTCAGTCATCCTCCATGCCAATGAAATATCACAACCAAAAATCCATATGCATATGCCATGCATGCCAAAACTAGTGAAGGGAACATACTTGCAACTCAGTACCTGCAAGTAAACATAATTTAGTTGTTGATCACGATGTCTTGTGCTTTCTTGCTCTTCCTTTGCCTTATTGCTCCAAAAATCCAAGTATGCAACACCCTCCAAGAGTGCTCCAAGAAACCTCTAAGTCTCCAAGAGTATGAGAGAGAGAGAGAGAATAATGAGAGCTCCAAAACTGAACTGGCAAAAGGTTACCAACTGATCCTCATAAGCCTTTTTATGAATGAGGCCTCTATTTTCTTCATTTTCCATTATTTTCTTTCAATTTACTCCTCACATTCAAGCTATGACCTTTCACCTCCCTCTTCTCTTAATTTCCATTATTTTCATAAATGTGCCAAAAATTCCATTTTACCTTTCCAAAGCCTTTATATCCATTGCCTTTACCAATTTCCTCATCCATAACCAATCACAAGTGATCCTGATCACTAGGATTATGATGCAGGAGCATGAGGCTTAAAGACGAAAGGTTTTGTATTATTCCAAAGTTAAAAAAAAAGTTCACAAGAAAAGGAGAGGGATCCTTTATTTGTCAATTTACAAAGCTTTCTAGTTAGGATTTCAACTAGAATCTAGGATTGGATTATCATGCAATAATTGTATTAGTTAGATGTAGTGGATATTCTCGAGGAGAATATCATGCAAATTAGATAGGATTAGTTAATTCTATACTTTTATTTAGGATCTAGTTGTTAATGAACTACTACTTATGTAAGTTCTGAATCATTGTAAGGGGATTTTGACTGATTCAACTGGTTTTAGCCATATATGATTAAGTTGCAAAAAACATAACTTTGTGTATTTGTGTTGTGTAATTGGTCAATCCTGGAGGAGTCGTGTCCCTCCGCAGTGTCTCTATGTATCTTTGAATTTCCAGTTTGGCTTAAAACTCAGAGTTCTATTGTTCTGTGTGATCGCATTTAAGTTGATTTTTTCATGTATTGGCGACTACGGGGTTAGAAGTGCGTGAATTATTGATCTAGTAATGAAGTCCTACACTCATTATTAATCGTTGATTTAATTTTCAACGCATTGTGGCATAGTCAACAACGGGGGTCGGCCCTATTATTAAACCTTGTGTTAATCGATGTCCCACAAGCCGTAGATTTTAAAAGCCTTTGTCATTAGGTGTTAATCTCAAGTCCACACCTGAAGTGTTATAAGTCATGTTTTATAAGTCTATTGGCTCCGTGAGGCAGTATCATCGCATAGATCGCCATGCAATATCATAGTGACTCTTGGATCACTGTTGATGTTGGCCGTTGGATCAATGTTTAATATCTGATCGCAAGGTTCAAGAGTGAATGACCTGGCTGACAGAGTTGCAAAATGTAACATGCGATGCGAATCATGCCAATAAATATCGCATCGCATCGTTAATAATTAAAGGAACTTGTCGGTGATTTTTCGACATGCGATATGCGTTGTTTAGACGGTTTGTAACGCATTTGGAAATTGCAGCTAAATTAGTGGTTCTGTTAATTTAGTAGAGTATCTAACTTTGGGGATAGATGATTGATAATACACATGAAATCCAAGAAGATGTTCTGCTGAAATTAGAAGAAATTGTTTCGGGTTTTGAATGATTGTCTCTAACACCTACACCCAAGCCACCATTTGTGGTATCAGAGCAGCCTACTGACATTGAACAGGGTCTCAAGGATCAGAGAAAGAAATCCACCATGGCTTCTAGAGTTGGAAGAGGACATGGCAAAAGAGGAAGACCTATTGCAAATGTTGAAGTGATGGAAGCTATGCAATAGATGTAAGCTAGATTAGAAGCAATGGAAACAGGGAGAGATGCAGATGCTAGAGATGCAGTGAACTTGAAGTTGAAGTTGTAGAAGAGGAGGAACATATAGAAGTTACTCTTGAGATGAGATATTTTAAGTCAATGTTGAAATCCACATCTAGACCTGGAACTGAGGTTTCAATTTATGCAGGAGGATTAAATCTTGAGGAGCTGATAGATTAGATTAATGACATGGAGAAATTATCCGATTATGAAGAAATAGAGGATGAAAATAAGGTGAATTTTGTTGTCACAAAGTTGAAAGGACATTCAACACTTTGGTGGGATAGAGTATAGGTAGAAAGAAGAAGACTTGGCAAACAACCAATTAAGAATTGGAATATGATGGTGGCAACTGAAAAGTAAGTTTCTTCCAAGTGACTATCAGTAAACATTATTTAGATAGATGCAGAATCTTAGATAGAGGTCTATGATAGTAAAGAAACACACATAGGAATTCTACAAAGTGAGTATAAGAGTAGGACAAATCCAAGGTACAGATGAGAAGGTTTCCAAATATGTGAATGGTCTTAGAATGGACATTCAAGATGAGATAAGTGTACTATCTCCTAAAACAGTAGAAGAGGCTTATCAAATGGAACTGAAGGCGGAAGAAAAACTCATGAGAAAGCAGTCTGCCAGAAATAAAGGTACTTTTCGAGGAAGGGGAAGACAAGGTGGTAGAGGAAGATCTATAACACCTGGAGATGGAGCTAGGAATAGCTCAAGTCAGCATGCACCCACAGGATGTGATGCAAGTGGCAAAGGGAGTTTCTCTTGAGAAAGAGGAGGCAGAGGTAGAGGAAGAGAAGTTAGGTGTTACAGATGTAACAAGCTGGGACACAAAGCCTATGAGTGCCCAGAAAATGCAGGAACACCTCAGAGAAATGCAATTTTTGCTCATATTGAAGAGGAAGCAACAACGATGACAGAAGAAGAAAATGTACCAGAGAGAGGAGAATCTTTGGTAGTTAACAAAGTATTGCTGAAGCCAGTGAAAGAATTTGTTGAACTAGTACAAAGGAAGGCTTTGTTTAGGACTGCGTGCAAGGTTCAAGGAAAATGTTGTCAAATGATAATTGATAGTGGCAGCACTGATAATTTGGTCGTTACAGAAGTGGTGGAGAAGTTGAAATTGAAGACAAAGAAACATCCAACACCTTACAAGTTGTCATGGTTACAAAAGGGACATCAGTTCTTAGTAAATGGACAATGTGAAGTGGATTTGTAGTTGGGCATGTACAAAGATAAAATTTTGTGTGATGTGATGCCTATGGATGTGTGTCATATATTGTTGGGTAGACCATGGTAGTATGATAGAGGAGATATGCATGATGGAAAGAATAACACCTACAAATTCAACAAGGATGGTGTCAATCATGCATTGCTACCAATAGAAGAAGAAGATACATCGAAGAAATCTGAAGCAAATACCCTTTTCCTGAGTGGAAAGGAGTATTTACAGCAGATGGAGGAAGATGAGGTAATTTTTGCGTTGGTTTGCAAACCTAAGGTAATAATTACTTCCACAAAATTTTTTGATTTACCAACTGAAATTCAAGAGATGCTAGACAGTTATTGTGATATCACTGTAGATGATTTTCCTGATGAGTTACAAACCATTAGAAAAATCAGTCATCACATATATTTGATTCCCAACGAAAATCTACCTAATAAAGCAGCTTACAGGATGACTCCCACACAGAATGAAGAGATCAGGAAATAGGTTCAGGAACTGTTAGACAAGGGACTAGTTAGAGAGAGTTTGAGTCCTTGCACAGTGCCAATAGTGTTAAGCCCAAAGAAGGATGGAGGCTAGAGAATGTGCACTGACTCGTGAGCAATCAATAAGATAACAATCAGGTATAGATTTTATTTACATAGAATTGAATATTTGATGGATTGTTTGGGTGGAGCAAGATATTTTACAAAGTTAGATTAAAAAGTTGGTTATCATCAAATCAGAATTAGAGAGGGAGGGGAATGGAAAACTGCTTTTAAAACAAATGAAGGATTGTATGAATGGTTGGTAATGCCTTTTGGGTTTTCAAATGCACCTAGTACATTAATGAGGCTTATAATGAAGTTTTGAAGGAATTTATTGGTAAGTTTGTAATAGTATATCTGGATGATATATTAGTTTATAGTAGTTCTAAGGAGGAACACGTGAGACATCTGAATTATGTTTCACGAAAGTTGTAGCAAGAGAAGTTACTGCTAAATTTAAAGAAATGTTCATTCATGAAGGAGGAGTTGGTGTATTTGGGCTTTGTTGTTTTTGTTGAGGGGTTAAGGATGGATCCAGAGAAGATCAATGCTATCATGGAGTCGCCTTCACCAAAAAGTGTCTTTGAGGTAAGAAGTTTCCACAATCTTGCTAGTTTTTATAGGAAATTCATAAGGAATTTTAGTGAGATTAATGATTCAATCATTGACACAATAAAGAAGGAAAGAC